>BRZM01001483.1:0-19651 GCA_033238685.1 Lates japonicus
CAGTGATCACACCATGTGTCCCCTCTACTTCGAGGGGCTCCTTCTTAACATATTTATAGCTTTACAGTCCAGTTCAGTCCATATCTGAGTGTGTTGGTGTGATGAATATAATCTTGCCTCACTGTTAATGCAGCAACAAGCTGATTTAGTAATGTTACATCGTTAACAGGACCAGCCAACCAGTGCTAAGTTGTTTGTTCTGAATCCCAATGCGACTGGTTATTTAAAGCCCTCGTACAGGCTGCACAGCGAAGGTACTGGTGCTAAAGGAAAGGTCGTGGTGTCAGTGAAATCAAAATGCTTCATCCTCAAGGAAGCAGAAATATTTAAAGAAAACTTGCAGCTGTGTGAGATTCATTCTTATTCTATTCTATTCTATTCTATTTATATTCTGTGTCATTTGCAAACTGTCCTGCGTGCTGTGTCTGTCTGTATCAGCTGCTGGAAACTTAATTTCCCTGAGGGAGTCATCCCAAAGGGATCAATAAAGTCTGTCTAAGTCTAAGTCTAAGATACTTTGCCGATGGACAAGCAGAAAGGTTGAACTGGTGCTGCCCAAGGAAAAATCAGACGGTCACTAAAACCATCAGGCATCCTTCTGAAATGAATTTCATGTCAGTCCGGTGAATAAATGTGCAGATGTGTTGCTCTGTAGTGTTGGAGTGATGAAAAAGAATCCTCTTGACCTCTTGGGTGACGTCCATTTGTCTGCTGTCTGTCCATCTCACTAAAGGGTTGAACTAGAAGAAGCGGATGTTGCAGCACAGAATGCACTTAGCATGAAAACCTGTTTTAAAAAAATCTGAAGATGTCAGTCTCTCCCCATGAGAACAATTTTTGTGAAGTCACTCATGCTGACCGTGTGAACTGAGATCTCATTACGAGGCCAATAGGTTTGGTTGTAACCTGCCTTGTGCCTGCACACTGATTCCTCTGGTATACAGCTGTATCCTGTTTATACATGCTCTTCATCTCAGTTCTGCTTGGCTTTGTCCTCCCACACCGCTGGGAGGAAGAGGGGTTAATTGAAGGATGTAATCTGTGTGATAAGACAACGCGGGATCTGCTTCGCTAGGTGTTGACTCACTCTCCAGACAAGTTGATTTAAGGCCCAGATCAGTTAGTGACTGCAACTATCTATCTCCCTGCCTGCTGATGAGAAGTACGTGCCTCTAATAAGAACATGTCTGTGGCTGTTTCTTTTCCTTTCACATGAATATTTGTTCAGGATCAATAGGGATCAGACACAGGTTTATAATGGGTTCAGACACATCTGATGATGCTGTAGAACTGTATGGCAATATGTTCATCTTCATACAGCTGCTAGAGCTGGTTTTATGTTCCACACAGTGAGGTATACAGATTTTAAATTTGGCAAAAAGAGAGAGCTGCTACTGGACTCAGTTGACACATCAGAATCAGTATTGGAAGTGAAGAAGTTGGATCTTAAAAGTACCATTGAGCATGTCCTTAAAGGCATCAGTATGCTTCGACTGAGCTGCTCGTCAGATGGTCGAACAGCTTCAAAAACCCCCTCCCTGCACACATCTTCAAACACATTAATTGGGCCAGCTCCTCACTTTTCATGTGCACAACCATCTCCATTTCATCCTATTCATTGAGTCTTGCAAGTCTCTGTAACGGCAGGTTTCTCACCCTGCCTTCAGACATTGTATGAACACACTGACGCCCTCACAGCTGCAGCAGATCTGGGGAAGCGGGTGTTATCTTGAAGAACAATGAAAGAAAACCGCAATGGAAAGAAAGCCAAACAGATAGCTCATGATATGAACTGGTTGACTGAAATAAAAGGAGATAGTAGCAGCAGATATGAACACCACCTTGGACTCTCCTGTTGATTTGACAGGTAGCTTATTCATGCTCTGCCTCCTCCGTCTCCCCTTCTCTCACCCTCTTCAGGGTCACTCGGGCTGTTTTCAGTTCTCTATATTAAGCCTGCGCGCACGTTGCCTCGTTAAGCCATCAATTACGGGCCGCGGCTCTCTTTTTTGCCCCCCGCTCCCATTTCCCTCCAATGTCTTTCTCCTAATTAGCATCCCGGCAGCTGTCTGGCTACCGCACGCCACTTCATTATCCTGAAACACTGTGACAGGCTGGCATCCAGACCGCCGCGCCTCAGCACTGGTGGTGGGACACTTAAGTCTGTGCTAGCTTGACCACCTGCAGACCTGCCAGTGTGATGGGTGCATGGATGTTTTATTAATCCCCGGAGGGAGAGGGGGAGGGGATGGGGGGAGCTGTGAAAGGCAGACAGATGGAAGGTGCTGACGTCTCGACCGCCGTCCCCCGTCTCGTGGACTTGGACTGAGTATTTTCTCATTGCGTGATCACAGGTTTGATCCCTGGATCTGTCAGTGAGTCTGTCAGCGGCCAAGCGTCCTGTCAAAGTGAAACCTTACCTGCTCGCTTAATTCGAAGTCACACTGGTCAAGCTAAAAATATAAATGTAATTATATCATAAGCAAAAATCCTCCATGAGGGTTTATCAGAGGCATCTGGGGGTTAAGTGTTGTTGTTTACTTTCACTGTCTGTTTCGGTCTCAGTGTGGGAATTCCTGCATCTTTGGGAATGACTTTCGATACACGTCAGAGAGCAGGTACCAACCTGTTGTATCCAGCTGTGGGTGTTACATGCGGGCGAAGCAAGCATTAATGATGCTGTAGCATAATGAGAGAGAGAGATTTCATCTGTGTACCACCAGGTTTGCACAGGAATAAGAATCCAGGGTTTTCCCAATCAACTTTTGTTTTGCCTGAGAGCCCAAACGGAGTCCTCTGATTGTCTGCCAACACAAGTCCTGATTACACATTACTGTATCTTCCTACATAATACAGCTGCACAGCACACGTTTAATCTAAAGTAGGCGTACAGTAAATTAGAGTTGTGCAGCTGGATGTTTATGCATCGTGAAAAAACAACCAGTGTCACACATTCCTTTAAAAATAGCCACGGGGCACAGGATTGTCACTGTGTCTGACAGTGCTACCTAATGCCAAGGAATCGATTCAGTCGACTGACAGAAAATTAATGGACAACAATTTTGTTATTTAAGTCAAGTAACTCAATGTCTTAAAACTGAAAACTATTAGTATTAAAAACCAGAAATATTCAATTTACTGTCATAAAACACTGAGAAAACAACAGATATTCATGTTTGACAAGAACCTGCATCTTTTTGGCACACTTACTTAAAAATGACATAAATTAGTAATCTTTTACTAAATTTATTGCAAAATAATCAAGTATTAGATAATTGGCTACTAGGTTTCTTCGTTTACATCATTGTAACTTGATTATATCTTTGGCTTTTTGTCAAGTACCCTAATTTACCTCCTTGCCCAGACTTTGATACATGTTTAATGAACAGATATGAGAGTGGACAAGCATATTTACAAAAATATTCAACTGTACAGTGACTGACCCAAGCACCAGTTTGTCACAAACAAAGAAAATTATGTTAAAATTCAAGCTAGATTAACTTATGGATTCTTCCTCGGAGCAGCTGGTGAATATTCTGAGAGGACATGAAGTGAGTTTCCTGCCCTGCATTAGAGTATGTGCTGCTGCAGCCTTGTGTGAACAGGTCTGGGCAGCAGGTTGGAGAGGCCTCAGGAAAAAGAAGGCTTTGTGGAGGCTGTTTATGCCTCAGGAAACCCCCGCCTGTTTAAAAACATAACAGAAATGGCAGGAGAACAGAGAACAGAGCTGTTGCAGATTCTGTTTGCTGGTGGATTGTTGGCGGGTGAGGATCTTCACTGGAGGGTGGAGAAATACCGACACTGGGCCAATAGCAAGGTAACATCTGTACTGGAGAGCTTACCACCAAATCACTCACCAGAGCACCAAATGTTTATTAATCCGCTGCTGAAAATAGTCCCTGGCAAATGCACCGTTTCTTCCTGTAACGAGTAACGTTTACTAACAACTACAGTGTCCAGCTGTTTTAGGAATTTTCTGAGCTGCTTTTATAAATGAAACTACAAAAACAAAACTATAAAACATTGCCAAACTCATCTTTTATCACTTCTGCATCGACAGTTTGGTGTATTTTGTTAAATGAGTAAAAACTAAGGTATCTGAAAAAGCATTTTTTTGTTATCAGCACTGAAACTCTTAGTATTGGCAGGAAAACTGCACAAAAACTGCCAAGCCATGTGTCAGATACTGATTTACGTCCAGTTGCCACAGACCAACAGTATAAATCTATATAGTATTGGAAAAGTAAAGTGGTACTCTGCTCAAATAATGATAGTGATTGATGTCAGTAATGAAAAAGTTTTGGCAATCACAGGACAGAATTTGAAAGTTGATTGAGTGCAGTTTCTCGTGCCATGTAATTTTCATGACGCTATCTTAGCTGACTTGATGTTCCACCTGGAGGAAGATGCCTCCCAAAACAAAGGAACACCTTGACAACCAGCTCATCATCACTGAATCACTGTTATGGTGAGACTGATGCTCTGGCACCGGTTTTCATTCCAGGTGTGCTTTTACAGTTGCCCATCCATCCATTAGCTCTACCCAAGATAAGTCTGAGTGGTCAGAAAATGATTGAATGGAAAAGAAGTGAAGAAAAAGTCTGTTTTTTTTCTTTTTTCTTTTGAAACTCTGGATACTTTCACCTCCTCAGGCCCATAAATATCCTCTAAATTAAACAACCAGTGAATGAAAAATCACTTTTTGGTTTAACTGCTCATAGCTCACACCTACACTAAAGCCACAAGTCATTTTTAACAATTTTGAGTAGAAAAAAAATCTTTTTGTATTATTTTTGGCCCAAACTTTATAAACATGAATGTAATGCAAATGTTTCAGATCGTCTCCATCTCTCATCAAACTGAGTATCCAAACCTGTGGAGAACTTACAGCCGGCATCGTGTGTGTGGTTCATTTGTACCAAATTTAGCCTTTTAGAGTTTTTTATTTTTCTGAAGTTTGGCAAAGCTCTTGTACTTCTACTTGTGTTTAGACAATATTTAATATTTTATAACTTTGACCTCCTTTGTTACATGAAAAATTTGATTTCTAGTCAAACATAAAGGTGTGGATGTGGGAAGGAAAAAACATATAAATTTTAACTGCTGGTGTGAACGCAGCCTCAACTTCAGTTCAAAGATCACCACTGTTACAAGCGACAAGCTGTAAAGAGGTCAAAGGTCAAAGTGCCACAGTCCCCCCCTAACAAAACACTCCAGTTACATGCAGCTTGTTGCACGTTGGCTGACACCTGAAAAACTCTTGTCTGGTCGGACAAACCGGTCACTCTCTGTTTTTTAAAGCTTCTCTTTGGAAGCACAGACAATCATGTTGCTCTTGACATGATCAGCTGCTCGTATCTGAAGGCCCTCGTTGTTTATATAAGCCGGTTTTATATGGCCCTCTCTCTCCTGCTCTCCCTAGTAACAACGGCCCCTCTTAGCGTGTCTCCTCCAGTACAGAGAGAGCTCATGATTGGTCTATATTTTTATATCTAATTGCTGGAGATGAACAGCAGTGAGTGAGTGCCTGGGTGTTTCAGGTGGTGGGTGTGGGACTGAAATCTGTGGCAGTGTGTTAACTCGCAGTGAGACTCAGTAAATCAGGACAGCATGAAAATGGATTTTTAGTGGGTTTTCACTCTTTTTCTACAGAGTCAAACTTCAGCAGTAATGACAATGCATTTAAAATACACAGAGGAATGTGTGTTCACACTCCTCTCACTAAGACGTCATGGTGTGCTGGAACTTTGTTGAAATTTTAACCTAGTTGCACATTACAAAAAGCTAAATAACCAAGCAAGATAAGTGTAAACCACATGTCTCTAATTCTTCCGCTTCACAAGACATCGGTCATGAAAGGAAATGATAACAGTAGCATGTATGGTTCAACCTGGTTGTCTAAATGTGCCTTACACAGCCCACTGCAGTGGTGTTGTGTGATTTTCAGTGGATTTAAACCATGAACTCTGCCTGTGGTGGTGCTTTCCTCCACCCACTGAAGACAACAACAACATGAGCAGTGAAGATGAGTCCTTCCTTCCAGCTCTGTCTCCTCTGGGTCATCCTCAGCTCTGACAGCAGCAGCAAAGCCTGCTGGGTCACTTTGCTTCTATTCCTTGAGAACAAGCTAAAGGGCCTTTCCTATGTCGCCCTTCCTCGTCTGTTCCCCGTCTCTTATTATTTCCGGCCTGGCTCCGATGGAGTCAGGGCTGGATATCCTGAGAGGGGGAGTTGGTGGGGGGGCAGAAAAGCATTTCACCAAGCAGGAAAACTGAAAAGCATTTCGGTTATCAAGCCCTCGCAGGCCTCGCTCCTACACCCTCTGTTTGTGCTCGCGTAATTTTCCTATTCTTTCCCCCTTTTTCCTCCACTTTTTTTCTTCCTTCTGCCACATTCTTGGTGGAACAGAGGGATGTTTGACCGGAGGTTACACCTTCTCTCTGATCTGTGTTAACAACAGGCATTCTTCGAAGCCTCGTGGATTCTCTAATCGCACTGAACACCGGGGTTGTTGGGTCAAATCCCTTGACCGGAATCAGCCCTGCTCCCTGGAATGTCATTCAGAATTTTTGTTGTTCTTTCCTATCTAACTGACCCAAATACTTGACCTGTTGAATGTTGTGTTTTTTGTTGACCAGTCATTTGATGATTTGCTAAACCCCTCATCCTAAGTGATTGTCTGTGTATGTGAAGAGTCCTAGAAGCTGCAAATGTTAGCATATCCACTAACCAGCAACACGTCATTAGCTAACCCCCTTATGTTGTGGGGTTACAGGGTTCGTCAGTAAAAGCCTTCAGACTCAAACAGCTATGATGTTTAGTATCAGTAGAGACCTTTTCTGACATGTTTTTGTCGATTTGTTTTTCTTTTGTCCAGATGACGAGCTGCTGATCGAGCGCAGCATCTACAAAGGGATGATCAACCCGGGGGAGGAGAAGCAGTCGGTGGAGTACAAAAGCTTGATCGCCAGCCTGGAGTACACGATCCGCGTGCGCTGCGACGAACACTACTACGGCAGCAAGTGCAACAAAGTTTGCCGTCCCCGCGACGACTACTTTGGCCACTATGTGTGTGATCAGTTTGGAAACCGAGGCTGCATGGAGGGCTGGACAGGGCCCGACTGCAAAACAGGTGAGGGAAGAGGTAGACATGCAGTAGAATAATGATAAGACTCATGATGCTCTTTGGAAACAAAAAATATGTGTACAATATTACTTACTTATATCTCATTTAGGTTTAAAGAAAAAGCCAAAAATAATCTCTTAAAATTCCTCTGATCACATGAACGTACAGTGGATTTCTCAGTTTGCACTTGCTTTCTGCCCTTTTCTGAAAAAAACTGGAAGTTCATTGAAGTTCATGTCAAGTGTCACTTTGCAAGAATTTGAAGAATGTTTGGAAACTCTCATCAACTTCATCTCTCTGACAATGACTCTGGCAAAGATTCTCTGAGTTTCACAAACAAGGAAACACAGGAAATGAGATTTTAATGATGAGTGCCAGACAAAAATCCAGAGGCAGTTTCATGTAGTTTTGAATATGTTTCTGAAGCGATGATTCTGTCGCAGGAACTAATACAAACACGTCACTTTCTCTCCCTTTTCCTTCCCGAAAGCCATCTGCAAACAAGGATGCAGCGTGCTGCATGGGACGTGCAGCGTGCCAGGGGAATGCAAGTGAGTCGCCTCCACTTTTGTTTGTGTTTGTTGTTCCACTTTGTTCACCTCACAGTGCAGCTGCCAACTGATGTAAAATATGATCTTGTTTGGATGGAAACCCTGCGTAAGAGCTTAATGAGGATAACAGTGGTGACACGACAGAGTGATGCGAGGGTGAGGGGGGAGGGGTGGAGTTGTTGATAACATACCAAGCAGCCCGACCCCACGCCACCCTACCTCCCCCATGCTAGTTCTGTGAAGTGCCCCCCCAATCCCTCCACCTCCATCCCTCAGCTCCACTCTGATCCAGAAGCCATTGTTCTGCTTCCTGTCCTAAAGCTGGCCCGCTCCTGCCCGCACACACACACACACACACACACACACACACAGAGGCTTGCTATGTTTCCTTCTTCGTCCTCCCCCAGCAGCAAAGAAATCCCCCCCCCCCCCCACTGCCTCCCATCCACCCTCCTCTAATGTCTGCAGCCCACATCACCTCTTCCTATCCTGGGCCTTGTTATGGCTGCCACTCGCCTGTTGGGAAGTGTGGATTCCTGACACTGCTGGGGGGGGGGGGGCATGGACTGCAAATAAAAAAAGGTTTATTTATTTTGTTCATTTAATACACAATGCAGTTCAAAGTGCTTTACATTATCCATGAAAAACATGACAGAGTGAATGCAGATTAGTCTGAAGGGCACTCTCAGACTTTATTCAGATGAACTGACAGATAAGTCAGTCATTGGACAGTTCTGGTGACTGCCATCCAGAATCATCAGGGCCACATTAATCCGTGCAGGAAAATCAAAGCCAAGTTTAGTCTGGGGACTGTGCTGTGTGTTTATGAATCTTCTCTGGTGTCACGGAGAGTTCACAGCAGTTTTTTGAAGACTAACAAAGTCATTGTTGCCATAGTAGTTCATCATTTCCTGACTCCTGTGTCTTCATGAGTGGAGTTAGACTTAGCTATCAAGCTGTTTACACCCTAAGAGTACTTCCACAGTAGTCACATACAGAAGTGTAACATGGCTGCTCAGTGGATTAGGGGAGGAAAAGGCGGAGCAGACGTGTGTTGCAGCAGCTATGTGAACAGGAGATGAGGCGGTGGAGAGCAATTCAGATTTGATTACATGGGGAAATGAACTGTACATTTAGACACAGTGGAGCACGAGTGCTTTAAAATACCCAACTGCACACACACGCACACGCAATGACAAGTATTTGGAAATGAGGAGGGAGATGAGGTTTTTATACTGAGGCAGGTTTGATTTAGGTAAGATCGAGTTTTAACAAATTAAGCTGACATTTATCATTTGAAAAGGCCGGAGGATTGGAAGAGAGAGGAACACCCTGGAATGTGCCTCAACATGTGATTTTGAGCTTCATTGCAATGAGGAAGACACACACACATACACACACATATATATACACACACACTGCTGAGAAAGAGGAAGACTGATGGAGATGTGTGCAGACAAAATAAAAGATTTTCTGTGGTTGATTTATAGGGGACAGTCCACATAAATCAAAACTGACACATTAAAATCATCCGTCTAAATGTTCGACCATTAAAAGCTTGTTAACACCCATCATCCTGACACATCTAAAACAGACATACAATACTGTGACCCAAATTTTAATAAAATGGAATTTTCCTTTAAAGATAGCAAAAGGAAAATTAATTAGAGTGAATCACTTCTGCAAAACCATAGATTACTGGTTATGTAACTATCTCCAGTTATGCAAATGAAATTTCACTCTGAACATTGGAAACAGTTGTTTGACAAAATGATTTAAAGTCAAGCTCCACTTGCTGGCTTTTTTGGAGCTTTCAGCTGCATTTCATGGACGTCATCAGTAGATGGGGTTTGCTCAGTTGCCATGGAGATGACTGAGCTGTAAATATGTGACCTAGGTAACAAACTTCAGCCACGTGACAACAGGTAATGTAGCACGATTATCACACCTGGGTCAGTCTGTGGTGTCAGATGTGAATCAGTTGAAAGCTCCAGAAAAGGTGAGTAAGTGGACCTTTGAGCTAAGATGAATTTATCAAACAACCAGACTTGTTTCTGTCCAGATTAATGTAAAATATTTGTCAGAGCTGATAGAAGTGATGGTCGTAAGAACACTGAGCTATGCTTCGGTTTACCAGAAAAAGTGAAAGAAAAGAGAAATAAACTGAGGGAAAAACAGAGAGAGAACCAGAGACTGAAGGGTTAAAGACTCAGAGACAGAAAGAGAGAGAAACAGGAAAAAAAAGACTCTCAGCCTGGCAGAGAAAAACTAAAAATGTGTGTTTGGTATCTTGTTTCTTACACACAGCGCATTCACAACCTACGCTCCCTCATGTGACACTACTAAACATGTAGCTAGGCAACAGCGGGCTAAGTCTGTCCGCTGGATTTGGGCGCGAGGCTCGCCTGTAAATAATTCAGCGGTACCCCACCCCCCCACCCCCAAACACACACACACACACACACTCTAACTGCCCCCTCTACCTCTACCCCTGCCCACCGTCCCGTCTTCTGGGGTGTGGTTTGTCTGAGGGGCCGCAGCGGGGCGGGGGTTGTGGGCAAGGCGGGATATTTTCAGCTCCGGCTGGCCCCCGCGGCCCCTTCCATTGATGGAACAGCAGCAGCCCGGCGACGGGGTTTGTGGGTAATGCCACCCTTGGCCTGTGGCTGCCCGAAACCATTTCCCTGCTCTCCCACACTGCAGCCAGACAGACTGTCCACGCTGCCACCGCCGCTGCACGGCTGACAGTGTGCAGGGCACCGGCGTCGACCGCAGGGCCGGACAACACCACATACTGTAGTAAACAATACACAGCATTGTCGTACACACACACACACACACACACACACACTGTATAACTGGGCTTAACTTACTAAATGAGATCAAATTGAAGTTGTTGCAGTCGTGCGTGCAGTTAAAGGCGTTTCGGTTTACAAATTGTGCATGAAGCATAACTTCGTGTGCATGTTTTCACATAACCAGAGCTCGGTCTTGGCTGCGTTTTGATTATGTGAATCTCCAATAATCACTGTGTGATGAGAACCCCGCCCATATAGAAATTCCAAGCACACAATAGGTGATTTAAAGGTGCCAAACCATAGAAATATAAATAAAGGAGAGACTCTCTTGGCATTTGAGGCACAAATTCATTCCTCTGCCTTTCATTACGTTAAAGGGTCAGTTCACCCAAGTTACAAAACATTTCTTACTGAAACAAACTGTCCTGTGATAACAGTTGACAGGGTTCTCTGTGGATTATCCATGCTGTTTCTGGAAAGAGATGCTGCTGTTGATTTTTGAAATGCTATTTTCAATGCTTTCAAAGCAAATAAGAGTCCGTTCAGCTCCACTGTACAGGAGAGGACTAATAAAACCAAAACATCACAGATCAGTATGTAAGTATGTTCTTAGTCATTTGGATGAATTGTCAACTTCAAAATTTCAGTTTGCCCTGTACTTTAGTTGCAACATTTGACAGCCATAGTTGCATGTTAGCATGCTAACAGGCTAAACCACGATGGTGAATGTAAACAGTCTAAACTTGGTAAAATCTTGATTTAAATCAGGAACTGATCAGATAATAAGTAAACCAGATGACCAGTCTGATCAGAGACTTAATGTCACCTTTTGGT
Source organism: Lates japonicus (assembly GCA_033238685.1). NCBI lineage: Eukaryota > Metazoa > Chordata > Actinopteri > Centropomidae > Lates > Lates japonicus. The sequence continues at coordinate 11,310 of BRZM01001483.1, forward strand.
GTTTGACAGTTTCCAGTTCTCTGTGCCACAGACACATATCAACTGATTCCAAAAAAGGACTGAGGTTCAGAGCCCAGCCCCACCAGAGTGGTGCCTCCAGTCTGCCACTGTCCACAGCTACCCAGCGTACTACAGCACATTACAGCTCACTACAGAGCAGTATATCACTGCTGCTCAGAGAAGTGTTTGGTCGGCATCCATTTTGAAGTGTTTGTGAGGCGGAGTGGGGGGGAGGGTGGTGGAGGAGGAGGGGGGAGTGGGTTGCTCCCTAAAATAGCCCCCGACGGAGAAATGACAGGACAGGTGGGGCAAGGTTACCGCTGGCCTTGGAATAACAGAGTGCTGCCATAAACCAACAGATTAGCTAACCCTTCGCTGGCCTCCCCTTCGAGACGACTAACCCTCGTTCCACAAACCCGCCGCTCATTCCAAGGTTGACCTCGACCGAGCTCACGACACAGGAAGAGGGCTGGGAGAAGACACAGACGACACATGACACGAGAAGAAATGCAACTGCAAAAAAAACTTCTTTTCAACTCAGTTTAGTCTGTGCTTCACCCCTCAAAGATTATAGTTGTGTTGATAATCACATATCATTTTCAAATGTAAGGATTTGGTGCTTTGTGCCACTTTAAATTGAAATCTTGTTTCTTTGGAATATTGATCAGATCAGTATTTTAAAGACACTGACTCTCGACATTGACAAATTTTAAATAATCTTTGAGATTTTTGCATGATGAATGAAAATTATTGTTACAGCTTAGCTGCAAACCCTCATAAAAAAAGAATCACATAAAAAAAGTTTAGCTTTCAGCCTGTTTCAATTGCAAATCAAATCAAAACAGGTTGAAATCTTAACAGACTGGTAGATTTGAGAAAAAAACAAACAGAATTGACTCCATGAGAGAGATTTCTTTGCAACTTGACTCACAGCATGGTTAAAAATCTAATAAAACATCATAGATGCTGCAGGAATGTGTCTGGCTCTGTCTGTCCTAAAGATTAAAGGAGCAAAATGTGTCATTCACCTTGATGAAGAGCCTTCTGTCGGCAAATTACTGTTGTGACGTTTCTGCCCATCATGTGTCAGATTCCTTCATTTCTGAGGATTGAAATTGTTATGTCTGCCAGGGGGCGTTGAACTGGCACGTTAACTCTGTGTTTTCACGTTGTAAAAAGTATTAAATGACTTGATTGTTATCACTAGTAACTATCACTGTTTTCATGGCCCTTATTAAGTGCATCTGTGTGCCTGAGAAATATTCCCTCAGGCAGGGGCTGTAAATAAAAACACATTCTCCAGTGTGCTTGTGGGAAATAGAGGCATTTATTTTACTGAAAAATCACTCAGCCCTGTGCACCCACTGAACTCTGTTCTCTGTGTGCTTATTTGTTTATCGGTGCTGGTGCAAACATCAAATCCTGCACTGAGGTAACATCTAACAATAAAACATCAGAAACAAATAGCCAAAGACTGGATTCAGATTTTAATTAAGTGAATGTTCGACTGTAATACTGATCAGTTATTTCTGCTTGGGGGGACAACCATTTTATCCCTAATGTTACAGTTATCATTCTTTCAAGATCAATTAAGAAAGGAACAAAGTAAGGAAAAATAAAATAGAGGCGGAAGGAAGGAAGTGGAGAAGGAAGTAAGGAAGGAAAGAAAAAATAGAAGAGGGAAATAAAAGCAAGAATAAGAAGAAATGAACAAACAGTATTCGCCAGGGTGAACAGTACATATCCATATTTAAACTACAAATGCTATACTCCTCTGGCTGTATTATTATTTGCAGGTGTAACTCGGCTGGCAGGGTCCGCTCTGTGGCAGTGTCTGCATTACCCGGCTGCGTTCACGGTACCTGTAATGGAAACCGTGGCAGTGCACATGAGAAGACTGGGAGGTCTGCTCTGTGACAAAGGTCAGAACCACGCCGTGATGTAGTCAACAATATTTACATGAAAATGTCAACTAATGTGTGAAATTAAGTTTGTCTTTGTAACTCGCAGTTTAGGCATCAAATGGATTCTTCTGTATTTAAGGGCTGTGCCATCATGTGATGTTCTGATCATCTTTGCCTTTTCTACTTTTTTAATGACGCTGTGATCGATCTCTGCTCAAACAAGTTTTAGAGCCTGCTGATTTTCTTCTGTATGGAAATGAATTGAAAGCAAGAAACACTACAGGTATGATTTTCAAAACAGTCAGCTATACAATGCTTGTGATTTCCAGTAAAATGGAAAATCCTGGTATGGTCCCTGGTTGTCTTAACGCCCACACATAAGTCATGAGGACACAGTGTGATTGGTCAAGATGCAGGGACCTAAGGTAGAAATTACATTTGCTGTAAATATATTCTTACATTAATGTTCTTGTAACCCTCAATCAGATGTTTTAGAAGGAAAAAACAATGAAATCAAGCCTGTAACAACAAGTCATTGTGTATGACTGTTGTGTCGTAGAAATCGAACACAGAGCTGCAGAGCGATAAGAAAAAACTTTTAGCTGATATTTGGATCGTTATTTGTGCATCTGTAACTGTGTCTGTTACTGTGCAGATCTGAACTACTGTGGGTTCAACCGGCCCTGTAAGAATGGAGGGGCCGTGCATGAACCCTGAAACCCAGATGAATACAACTGCGCCTGTCAGGCGGCTACTCTGGCAAGAACTACGAGATCGGTGAGTCTATCGTCAGGGGCATCATAAACCCAGAATCAGGTTTTGGTGCTACAACATGTTCAGGGGCAGGATTCTGAGGAACTGGGTATCCGGGTAAATGGAAAGTTTATGAAGAAATTCTTCCTTTTCATTGTTCATTTCTAAGCGAACGCGCCTGTGTCAACCCCTGTGCCAGCGGAGGGGCCGTGCCATGAGGATTCCATCAGGCTTTGAGTGTCACTGTCAGCAGGCTGGTCCGGGCCGACCTGTGCTAAGGTGAGAGGCTCCCGAAACTAGTCTGAAGTCTGAGATAGTCGGTGAGATCCATACCATGTGGTCTATTCAGAGACATGGCTGAAAGTGTTTCTGTTTGATTTGGCTTTAACATTAACTTACGTTATTCATGTATCGAACACAGATGAATGTGCCTCAGCCTGTGCTCAGGCGGGACCTGCATCGACATAGGCTTGACTTCAATGCCTCTGTCCTCCTCAGTGGGCAGGAAAGACCTGCCAGATAAGTCGTCTCTAATTAATCACTAAACCTTTATTTAATGTGATGTAAAGACTGTACCAGAGGCCTTTATTTTGAATAGACTCATTTAGTGGCTTTAGATTTATTGGCTGTAATTTTGGGAGGAAGCTTAATGCTTTTCTAAATATATTTCTGAAATCTAATTCATAAAGCATAGCATGTTGGATGACATTTGCTGTGAGTAAAACCCGGTGTGTTTCCGTGTGTGTTACCTACAGTGAATGCCATGTGTCCAAATTCATTCCAGGAATCCCATTTGCTTGCCAGAGTTAAATATCTGGCTGTTTGTTTATCTAGTGTTACGTTTAACCAGTAGTATTACTGCAGGAGGGTCCACTAATTTCAAATGAGTGTGTGTGTGTGTATGTGTGTACACATGCCAGCAGAGATATAAGCTGGGTATCATCTGCAACTTCCGGGCAGGTGACTTGGTGAAGCTAAAAATAACCTCCGCCTGGCAACTGCTAGCCTTGGGACCAAACCCTTTCCCGCCGAGAGTTATCTTTGGCTCCAGACTGCCAAACAGGGAGTATGTACACTACGGTGAAGCTCTAGCATAGTGGAGTCCTGCCGACTTCAGCCAGGAAACGCTTTAATGCCTGTAAACGTAATAAAACAGACACTTCGAAACGCAGTGGCTTATATTCTGATTCTGTTATTCTCAGAGTGCTTTTCCGAGGTAGGTGGTACCTGGGAGGCGGGAGCGAGGAGAGGGGTGAGTGGTGGGGAGGGATGGGTTTTAGGAAAAGGGTTCAGGGTGTTTAATTTCAGCAGGCCAACAGATTGCAGCTTACACCTCCTGGGGTAAATATTATTCACTGTGTCGGTTTATAGTGAGCAGGCAGTCACGGGCGGGCGCGGCGCTGCCTCTGAAACTGACCACTTGGAATGCCTCAAGTTTGGCCTTCAGGGAATGCAATAGAGACAGTAACCAGTGGGAGGGTGGGTGGGTGTGGATAGAGTGAGGGGCGATGGAAAGCTGTGGAAGAAATAAAACCCTTTCATTTGACTTCACCCTGTAAATGTTCTAGCAATTTACATGTTTGAAAAAAGACCTAGTCGTTTACCATAAGTGTTACATCTGGCTGGATGGTGCCTATTAATGTAACTGAATCAGTCACGTTTACAGACAGGCTACAGCACCTGAGTAAACATGTATATTAGGACATATGTTCAACACGGTAGAGAGTCCTCTTAAAAAATATATCTGCAATCTTGTTTTTCTTAAAAGAAGAATAAAATAATTGAAAAACAAAAATATGAAAACCAAGTCTAACACCCGCAGCTTTAATTGTGCTTGTGTGCTGTTGAACTGTGTTTGGCCAAAAGCCATTTTAAAGGTCAAGGATGAAGCCAGCATTACATTACAGATTCACTGTCTGAAAGGGGCTTTATTCGTCTCAGTAGCTCCCCTATAAAGAGTCAAAGTTCAGAAGATTACAGTCTTTGGCCCATAATTTCCAGCGTGGTATGGGCATGAAGCTGTGCTTGGTGGCCAGGCCTCTCAGCAGGTTCTCGGCTCTCATTCATTCACCTCATGTCTCCATTTTGACGTTTTGATATTGAGATGGCCTTGCCTCAGCTGCTTGCTCTTGCCAAAAAACTTGATTGGTGGATATCCACTGTACTGCTTTCTCATTGATGGGTGGGCAAGAACTGTGACATCAGTTAGTATCAATCCAGTAAATTATTAGTCTTCAGCCTCTTTCCACCGACCTGTGGCAATGTTAGCCCTGTCTTCTTTGTTGTGCTTCTGTTCCACTAGCTTCTGTAGCTCAGTGTATTTTCTTATTGTAGGTTTCGGCTTTGGTCTTTCTGAAAGATACAACATATTCACAGTGTTTTCTCTGTCTATATTCATATATATTAGTATATACTATTGTATTCATAGTACAATAGTTAGCACTGAACAGCCACAGCTTTCACCAAGCTTTGACAACATGCCAACAGCTAAGACCCATGGAACACTATTATTGGCAAAGCTAGCAAAATAATCTTAGCTTTTCTAGTTTAACATGACCGGGTTGTTCAGATTTTACTGTCTAGTAAAGTAAAAAATACAAATTTATCTTACAATACAGACAAACATGTTTTACCGCTGCCTGTGAGGCTATGACTGTGTGCTAATGGCTAACACTCAAGAGATGTGTATCGTAGTTGAAGGGTAAAATAACCTAGCATTCCTTCCTTAAAAAAGCAAGTTGTTTAAATTTGCTATCTAGTGCATGATAAATAGTAATTTATTTTACAGGTCCCATTGGGCTTTGATAACACGTAATAGTTTGAGTGGTGGAATTTGTGTTGTTGAGCATAGCAACAAAATTTATTAGCCTTTTCTTGGTTAAACTGCTTTGATGTCAAGTTCACCACAGTCCAGTGCAGCACCAGATGCTCATTTAAGTCACTATAGACATAAAACACCAGAAAATGTGTTGACTTTACGCCAAAAAGAGCAGTTAAAGGAACGTCTTTGGAAAATATATTGTTACAGATGCTAGTGGGCTAACTGGTCACTCAGAGCTGAGCTTCAGATCTCCATTCACGCTCCTCTTTAGTACCTCTTTGACTGTTATACCTGCCACACTCTGACTGACTCTTGTGGCTCTAAGACTAAAACCTTTTTACTGTTTAACTTCTGTAGCAAAAGCGTTGAGGGTACTTGGTCTTCTGCAGTTTAGTTTTCATTGCATGTTCTCTGGCCGTCTGCACCTCTGAATCTGCTTCACAGCATTTCTTCTAGGCATGGTTCTGCTTTGGTTTTTATCAGCCACTTTCTCCTGTATTGGCCGTATTTTGTACAAATGCATTTCCACTTCCCAGTTTGTCAAGCTAAACGTGTTCATTGATTTCTCCTCAGATGTGAACAGCACACCCGCGGACAGTGTCAAAATGGAGGGACCTGCAAGGTGAGATTCTGAAATGATCACAAATCTGGAGACAGTGTTTTACAGATTTAAAAACACAAGAGGTCTTTTGTTTAATTTTATGTTTATTTAGCAGTAACATTACACAGTAATGGAGTAATGGAGACAAGATTATTGCTGATCATCAAAGTGCCTGTCAGAACATAAAAGAATATGCTCAAGGGTATTATGATTTTTGAAACATTGGTTACTAACCTGTGCTCCCTGAAAGGTTTTTTCCCTTTTCTAATGAGTAGACCATTAGAAATACCAACACAGTTCTTATACAGCTTCTTTTATCTGTGTGTACAAAATATATAGGACTTGTTTTATCTTTGTGAAACAAATGTACAAGTTACTGTCAGCAAGATGTTGATCGAATTGGACATGGACCCTCTTTACATGATATTTCTACTCTGAATTTAATAAGTGAAATCCCATCATCTCTACCAGTTACATACATCACTGTTGCTGTTGTTATAGCTCCACTATCCTCAAATGTCTCCAGTTTTAGTGTTGAACATGGAAGCAACTAGCAGTTATTTCATTGCCATAAAATAATCTGTTTATTAAAATTGTTTTAATATCAACCAATGGTCCAAAATCAAAGATGCCGCCATGTTCACTGATGGAAACAAGTAAATAAGCTTGAATAATTAATAATTTATCAACATTTTTTGTTGATACATTCTTTGTTGATCAACTAATGTTTAACAGCTGGCAGATAGAAATTTTAACAGTTTTTGGATGAAGCTTGAACTGCATGAGTACTTCCTTAATACTTGATAACACTTTATCGCTCACTCACTTTGACACCTAAAAGAATATATTGGAAGCTCTGCCACTTTGATCAGAGTTTTTGCTCTTGTCTTTGTGGGGTGCCAGAGGCTACCAGTGTGTTTGCCAGCCGGGATTCGTGGGCCGACACTGTGAGTTCAGAAGACACGCTGTGCCAGCAGTCCTTGTAGGAGCAGGGGCGCTGCCACATCCTGCTGGACGGATTCATGTGAATGCCCTCAGGGCTTAAGCTGGTACAACCTGTGAGGTGAGGATTCAATCCAGCTGTTAAAAACACTGTACAAAGACAGTGTTTTGCTTGCTTTTGCGATATATTTGACTTGTGGTGAGATGTCTTTTCTTTCCTGTTTTCCATCTGAAGGTGCAGAATGGCCCATGCAGCCCAAACCCATGTCACAACAAACCCAGTGCCACAGCCTGATGAACTTCTGCAGCTGCCCAGGCGACTATGAGGAAAAACTGTTCAGAGCTGAAGGACCACTGCAAGACTAACCAGTGTGTGAAGGTAACTTTAGCACCTGCAGCATTTGATCTATAATAAGATTATCTGTATTAGTGTGGTTGGAAGATGAAACCTTCCAGATGATTACCCTACTGATCAACTTGCATTTTTTACCCCCAAAGTAATTGACAGTTGTACAGTGCTGTTGCAACCAATGACACCAAAAAGCAGGTGTGGCACATCTCGTCAGTGTGCGGACCCCACAGTAGCTACATCCAGCCTGCCCTCGCGAGGAACCAGCTGCTCTGTGAGCCGGGATTCACTGGCACCTACTGCCACGAGTGAGTCATTATTAGCTCTTGACACACACACAAACTATATTTATCATCAGTTACCATCACTGGGAAACCAGCATGATTCGCTGTAATTCAGACTCTGTTTCAATTAATCATCACGGTCTTATCAGAGAGTTTGTTGTCTCACATAAAATGTGTTCAGCATATCGAATACTGGCGGTTTTTGGTTTTGTACTTCACAGGATGCTTTCAATTTTTTTGCTCTCCAAATCAAACACTAAATTCACACAATTTAATTCTCAAAAGCTCATAAGTGCAGACAAAAATAGTTCTGCAACACGTGTTTACTCTGCTAGGCCAAGAGGGCCAAACACAGTGTTTGTGGATTTGACATTCACATTTTAGCCAGGCAACTTTGAGTATTTAGATAAATGTGAATAATCTCATCTTTAAGAAATATATTTATTGCTCAGCAAAATGTAAACATCTGTCCTCATTTTCTGCAGACATTAATGATCAGCACGCCTCTGTAAGAACGGAGGCACTTGCATCGATGGACTAACTCCTTCCAGGTTTCGGCTCAGACGTGTTGGAGGGCAGTCTAAAGATGTTGGTGAGTATGTGTGGAGGAAGAGGGTTTGGGGTCAGCGTGAGCAACAGCACAGGTACACAAGGCCTTTAGGGTATACAAACGAAACGAAGCGCTTAT
>BRZM01001484.1:0-14096 GCA_033238685.1 Lates japonicus
TCTGTCTTAGAACAAAACTCTCATGCCTATATGTACAGTGACAGTGTAAGAGGTGGGAGTATAAATCCTCATTCTGTGCAAAAACTGACTCAGCTGAGGCTAATATGAAGCTTCATTTTCTGAATTAACCAAATTAGGTGGCTAGCTATTGTTACTTTTTTCTTTCTTTGTCTTTTAGCGTGAAATTATTATCCTTCTGCCATAGGTCAGCAAGGAAACATTGTCCATGGAAGAGGAGACGAGCTTTATTAGTTAAAGCTAGCACTTTTTTCTGAATAGCAACCACTGTACAAGCTACAAGCGGCAATTACTTGATCTTCATAAATGCTAAAATGCAGAGTAACAAGTAGCACAAGTAGTGATCCAGTAATGTGGCTTAAACAACAATATTTGTCCAGAGTTTGCAAACATTAGCTAATATTAGCTAACATAGTGGTCATACCAGACCACATCTGGCTATGTCAGCAAAACCCCAGAGTGTACTCAGCTGAGGAATGTCATATTTTAATGCTAATAAATTTAACTTTTCATGTATAAGAGGAAGAATGTGTCATCATTTCTTTCAAAAGTTACACAGTGTCACTTTAAGAAAGTATTTTTGTACAGAACGACGACTGTACATTTTGTCCCGTTACATTAGAGTTGAACCAGGAAGAGACTTTTTTGCAACAAATGCAGAGAGAGGGAATGATTACACCTACTGTAAAATGTGATGTAAAATACATGGGCATTTGAGTATTGTATTATGGCAGACTTGAAACTACCCTTTAACTAACAACAACTAACAATTGGCATTTTTGTGCGTAGGAAGAGATTTAAAGGCCTCTACTGCTAAATATCTGCACCTTTATTAAGATTTCTGAGGTGGCGTCTCTTTTGAACATGGATGTTTCAGTCAGACACCTTTATCAGATCACCTTTCAAGCTGGATCCGTGTTTAACTTTTCTGTTGAGCAGCCTTGGATTTATTTATTTATTGACAACATCCCCCGTCTCCCACAAAACTTTTCCTCTTATTCAGATTGAACGTGGAAAATCAGCACGACTTCAGCAAACTTGTCAGTCCGGTGGGAGCTCACCCCATGTGTTTATATGTGCTGTAAATACTCATGCACATTCTCACACACATATGCTCCCTCTTTCTCACAGGCTCACCACACTTACACATTTTGTAAACGTGCAGGGAAACACTCCACCAGCTGAACACAAGCGCACACCAGGGCTCTGCTGGACAAGGCGCTGGATATACTGTTAGAGAAACTCCCAGAAGGCCCATTTAGCTTTCTGAGGATAGCACCGTTCAGCTGCCTTCCTGACTGTCAAAAGGAATGCATTTACTTATGCTCCCTCCACTGGGAGAAGGTATACTCTCTGTATTCACTGCACAGATGATAGTCGTTCTTTTGTATTCGCTTATTCTCCTTGAGTCGATAGAGAGAGCCGAGTCAAGAGGGGAGAGAGACCAGTCAATCAGGTTCTGGTTTGACGGGCTGCATGTCTTTAATTAATGACGCATACCGTGGTAACACCGAATGGCAAATGAACCGTTACTTTTCCACTTCTCCTGCCTCGCATTACAACTGTGTTCATCATTCACAGTTGATTCATGAACTGACTCTGAAATCTGAATCCTAAGCAAACACACAATGAGAGAAAACTGTAATTTAATTTTTAGGGGAATCGGACATCTCAGATAAAAAATCCTCCATCTAATCACAAACACAATTAATCTAAGGACCAGAGAACATTTGCACATATTCCATTCAGTCTCATTAAGAGCTAAGCTCCTTGTTAATCTCCTGCAAAGGTCATATTCAACAGACCAGTGAATTTGCACTTTTCTGTTTGAGCACAGCTAAAGGGCCGACTCTGGTCTCCAATTCACTGCACAAGAGGACTTGTGGGTTTGTCCTCCTCGTCCACCGTTTCACACCATCACGTGGATCAAAAACAGCTTTTCATTTTGGGAACTTGCTCTCTCAACACCTGCTCATGCTCTGAGAGCAAATTCAGACTTAAATGTTTTCTATAACTGACTCTACTGTTGCCCCTCTGCCCTTATCTCTGTTTCCTAGCCTCTATTATGTATGTGTGTGTGTGTGTGTGTGTGAGAATGTGTGTGACAACACAGTGTAGTATATAAAATAATGTTTACAACCTGATGCTTTAGCTTGCTTTGGAGCATTGAGACCAGTTCAGGTAATGGATTTTATTCTTTAAAGAGCCATAATTTTTCCCACACTTTATCATCATCATCATCATCATCATCCTAACCATTGTCATCACCTTCATCATCATATCATACAAAATAGCACAATATTGTATCCATAACAATGAAAATGGAGACAAATATTCAGACAGTTCATTTTGCACAACATACTGTCATAAAGTACAACACATCATGGACTTCAACATGTCTGTTTCTTTTATAAAAATAAAAATAACATTTACAATAAAAACATGGTTTCAGTGTGGTGTTCAGTTCAGACCTCTCTGTGTGTGATCGTGGTCAGTGTCGAAGCTGTGGGTGGTGGATGTTTTGAAAAGAAGATGCTGCACGTAAAGCTCATCCTGGGAAAGCCTTTTCAAGCAGTTACACCTAGAGCGTTCACAAGCCAGAGATCCATGCACAATGGTCAACATATTTTACAATTTATGTACAACATGGTAAAAAAAAAAAAGTACGCACATAAAGATAGAGTCCATCATACGTATCTCCTAGTGTCCCCCCTGCACAGTATCTTTTTGAATGACCTCCTAAAGTCGTTATTAAAGATGGTGTAAATGATGGGGTTCAGTGCACTGTTGCAATAACCAAACCAGAAGAAGAACTTGAACAAGGTGTCAGGCACATGGCAGGACCCACACAACGTCTTCAACATGTATGTGAAGAAAAAGGGAAACCAGCAGATGACAAACACTCCAATGACCACAGCCAGGACGAAGGTGAATCGTTTCTCCCGGTTCTGGCGGCCCTTCCAGCGGCTGCCTTTGGTGCTCGGCGCCCGCTTTTGGACGTCATTGTCCCCCGGTTTGATTTGGCTCAGTTTGGTTTTCCCTTTGGATGTTTTCTTTTTGATTGAGCAGGGATTGTTCACTTTGTGGTCGGACGACGACGACTCCTCGATGTCCACCCCGTTGACCTCTCCTTTCTCCTCATCTCCTCCTCTTTCTCCTTCCACTCCCTTCCTCAGCTCGATGTCCTGCTCACCGTTCAGTTTCTCGTGGCAGAGGCGTTCCTCTGCGCCCAAGCCGTTCTCCTTTGGGTTGGCGGCTGCGATGGCGGCCGTCTTCGGCATCTCCTTCCACTTCCTGTCTCCTGGAGGTGCCCGCGTCCTCTTTTTGGCAATCTGGTAGATCCGCACATAGACCAGGACCATGATGACACAGGGGAGGAAGAAGGAGCCGATGCAGGAGGAGATGACGTACCATTTATCATCGTTGATCTTACACATAGGGTTCTCGTCGCTGTTTTCTTTCTCCATGGTGATTAGTGGTGGGAAAGAGATAACAGCTGCAATGACCCACACAATGAAAATGATGCACTTGATGCGGCGCGGCGTCCTCTTTAGGTTGTACTCGATGGCCTGCGTGATGGACCAGTAGCGGTCTAAGCTGATGGCACAGAGGTGGGCAATGGAGGCAGTGCAGAAAAGAACATCCAGTGCCAGATATATTTCGCACCACACCTTGCCAAAGTACCAGTATCCCATGAGCTCATTGGCCAAGGAGAAAGGCATCACCAGGGTAGCCACCAAAATGTCCGCTGACGCCAGAGACACCAAGAATAAGTTCTGCGGAGCCCTGAGGGCCCGGCTTGTAAACACAGCTATGACCACCAGCACGTTACCAAACACTATCAGCAGGATCATGATCCCCACCAGCACAGTGAGTGGCAGGGACATCTGGAGGCTGTAAGAGGCCAGAGTCTGGTTAGTCTTGTTGAGACTGTCGTTGTCCTCCATTGAAGCAGATTGCCCCACTTCCTAAGTGAGTTCAACTCGGGTTAACAAATATCATCCACCAGGAAGGGCAGAGCTTGTAGCCCACAGCAGGGCTGAGAAAGGAAGGGACTGAATCACTCCTCTGAGGCTCTCCCAGCCAAATCTGTCTCTTTCATTGTGCACTGCCTCCACAAGGATAAGCTCTAATTATTTATAAGGCTGTCAGTTCATCTGTAAATATGAAGAAACAAGAGGAAAAATCAGATCTTTCAACGCTACAAACACTTTATATTACCAATTATAACGTGTCTTCTATGTTATGACTTTTATAATTTACTCAAGCATTATATCAGCTCTCTCCCGTGAATAGCACTGAGAAAAAAGGGCATAAAAAGTGTGAAATGATCTTACCTGAGGAAGCAAGCGGTGACACAACCTATCCGGTGCCAGAGACGCACGAGCAGTGAAAAACAAACTGTCAGTGGGTAACTTCTTCAGGCATATCAATAGGAAGCAAAGAAGATCCATGTGGCAGATGAAGCGTCAACTCTTTCCTCTGTGCCTCCTCTCTCTCCCCACACAATGATCCCTGCGCTGCATCTAGTAGCGGACCTAATAGAGCGCTAATCATGTTATCCCGGGCGCTGCCGTGCTGCTGTCTGCGTGTGGAGTCTCTCTCCTCAGTGTTAACCAGTGCGCCACTCCCTCTCTTTATAGCCCGCACGCTGCAAAAAGTGTCCCGCTCATCGGGTCACTGTGCGTCCGCAGGGTGTCAACATCGACAGGCATGTGGGTCTAACAACACCGGGACAATAACATCAGCTGGAGGTGGAAGAGTGAAGGGAAGACAGGATCAAAGGAGAACACTGTCAGAAGAAATAAGATAAAATGTGCCCATACACACGTGGATATAGGTCAAAATAACAGATACACATACAGCCTGCAGTGTAGTTCAAAACAATGTTGTGTAAATTGGCCTCTTATCAATGTTGTATGTGTTTACCATGCATAATACTCACATATTTTGTAAGTAAAATAGAATGAAATATGTTTGAATTTTGATCATATTGTTATATCTGGTCAGTCTTCAGTCAGCTGATGCACACTGTTTAATTTTATCTGTTTAATCCTGATTTAAAGTTTAAGTTCAAGTTTATGTTTATTTAAAAAGGAGACAATGCACATTAATTTACATAAGCACTCTGATCCATCATGTAAATGTGCCAGATTTAGTCATACGGGCTCATTTTCATCTGCAGTCCCTGCCAAGTTTAAAAAAAAAAAAAAAAAAAGCTATATTAAAACAATATTAAATATTAAAAGACAGAATTTTAAAAAAGACAGAAGCATATAAACACAGATAAGAACACACAGGCACACGCAAAGAGTAAAACACTGACATAACAGTATAAAAGACTTTAAAGAAAATATACAGGAGCGCACAGGCACATAAGCACAGACACAGCGACACAGCCACACATGGTGGTATAGTTGCAAATACTAAAAAATGTAGAGATATTTAAAAAATCTTTCTTATCTTTCTACTTAACCACCTCACAATCTTTCCTTGAATTTTATTTTTCATAAAAAGAGATGCTGAAAACAACTCAAAACTGAGATGAACTGTCAGCATCTACTTTATTTGTTCTGTAAGACTGAAAATTCCTGAGAAAAATAAAAATGAACTGGACAAGTACAGTAATTGGTAAAGCGGCAGTTCACAAATTTTGTCTGTCTCCTTAACTTAAAAAAGATACAGTATTTAAAGAGTTGGGACAGGCATTTTTTGCAGTGCAGCAGCTAGACTCCGTTGCTAAGCAGCAGCCAGAGCCACACCACGTGGATATCAGCAAAGGCGTTTTATTACTTTGTCCAAACTTAATTTATTTATCCATCTTCTACACTTCATGTGAAACACAGCAGGAAGTCCCCAGACACTGTCAGGAGCTGACCTCAGACTGACTCACAGACCTATATTTGAGGAAGATTTGCCCCAAGCCTCTTGTTGGGGAGTCTTGAAACTTCCCTGTGTGCGTGGTTTTTTGTCTGTCTGTGGCCTTAATATTCATACTGAAGTGAAATAAACTAAATGACCAGTGGACACCTTTTTAACCACATAAATTCTATCATTGTAAATACACTTTATAAAGCTACACAGCTCTTCCCTGCACTTAAACAGTTAAAAATTCAGTGTATCAGCTGGTGTCAGCTGGAACAAGACAAATATTTAGCCTTATCTGACACCTGGACTAATTTGACCAGTACTGTTTAACCAGATCACATTTAGCTGTCATATGATATGTACATCATGTACACAAAAAACAAGCTCCATCTTGTTTACTTTCCCCTCATAATTTAAATGAGGTGATAGTGGACATGAAACAGATGAAGTCGGTTCATCAACTGTCTTTTTCATTAGTTGATAACTGGATATAGTTTGATTTGACCAAAACGTTATGTGAAATAAATGAATATAAAACAGAATGTGAGAGAATGTAAAAGTCACCAAAAAGTTAAACATTTACTGTCAGATGTTGCTAAAATTTTACTAATAGGTTCAGTTTTATCAGACCACTAGTCATAATAAACAGCAAGTTAATGGCTTTAGCTTGTAGCCAATATTACTCTGAAATTACAATCCTACTCCAATTTCCTCATCTTTTATGGATGGATAACACTGACGGTTATTTCGCATCCTTTCAGCAAATCCACAAAAAGGAAACCACTTTTCTTCAGATTTCATCCATCAGGGGATTCGTCATTTTCCCAGCTCCCATAGAGTCTTCCTGGAACTGAAGCCCCTTCTTAAAACAAAAGCTCTAACTCTTAGTCACTTAGTTTAATGTCCTGTTTGTGTGCCCCTTCTGTGGTAAAGTTAAAACTCACTCTGGGAGGCTGGATGTGGAGGAACACATTCCTGAGAAACTGTGGGAGGACATAGAGTACACTCCTCGTCATCAGTGCGTGCGCTGGACGTGGTCACACTCAGTACAAGAGTCAGTATCGTGTCCACTGGATGAAAGTGTCTCTATGGTTCCTGCTACTCTCACATACGTTCTGGTCTTGCCACTGCCTCCATGATAAATTTCCAAAATTTAAAGGTGACCTGATGGTGTTTACTGCGGGTGTTTATCATACTGCTGAATATGAAATAAAGACTCTCAGCTCTCTCTAAATGTATAGGTCAAAGATAAAAAAGAACAAGATGAGTACTCAGAAGATCTATGAAACAGTTTCCTGACTTGTCTTTGCAGAATCACAGTGTGCAAGTTTGTTCCAGACGATGCACTCATCCCTATTGCTTTTTCTTAAAAATGCTTCATAGCAGTGTTTCATTTATATAGGCTTTATTTACATGATTATGTATCTTCGATATTACATTACATTACTCCATTTCTGCTCAATATTCAATATTCTGTTATGCTCTAAGTAAGCATGAAGGATATGAAGAAAGAGTATTTTAAAAATCACTCTCTTAGATGTTGTTGAGCGCACCAACACTTACTAACACTAATGGATTTCCAGATAAAGTCTGAGACATTTCCTAATAATATTTAATGAGCAAAAATGTAAACTGAGGTTTTCTTTCAAGGAAATATTTTTTATAATTGTTTTTCTTTCCAGGAAGCTTCCTTGGAAATTGTTATTATTTGAATAGCCTACATTATGAATTATCCATACTATACATCATTACCTCTAATTTTCATACTTCCAATGTAATTTTTACACCTCAACACGGAAGAATTCAAGTTAAGAGCAGAAAATAAAAGAGGACTCCCTCAGTGACACACTTTACAATCAGTGTGAGTGCACCTGAGCGTTAACTGGGTTGAGTGACGTCACACACACCTGTTCCCGCAGGAAACGGGGGGGCGGGGGGGGGCGTGTCACGTGACCCCGAGGGGGACGAGAAGATAGGGGAAGACCTGCAATCGGCGCACATTTTCTCTTCGCATAAAATCTAACCTAATGGGTTGTTTGCTTTCCATTTGTGCTGCGGCGACGAGGTCAGAAACCGCAAAGTAACTGAGAACAGAGTGAAAGGCTTTTAACTGGACGTGAGTGAATATTTCAATATTCTAAGCGCCCACCTGTGAGACAGCGCTCACACACACACACACCAAACACATACCACACACGGAGCTCATATCAGCCTGATGTCCAGGCTGGTGGAATAACAGCAGCCGTATACATCCACTGCATTGACTGACAGCTGTTGTTGGGTAAACAATTTCTTGTCTTAGCGTTCGTTGATGCATGAGGGCGCAGACAAAGCGCAAGGATACAGTGACACCTGTCGTCTCCTGCAAGAGCCTCCCAGCTTCAGAAGGACGAGTCCGTGTGTGTGTGTGTTGGGAGTGGGCGGGTGTTTACAGAGAGTGATATGATGACGATTGAGGGTCATGGAGGGTCAGCGCGCTCAGGGCTTTTTCTCTTTAAGTAACCTGCTTTGCTTGTGTGATTGCGTATAAACCATTCACAGTTTAGTGAACAAGACAATATGAGAGTCTGAGTTCATTTACCTGACATCGCTGACTTTCAGGTGGCAGTGTTACAGAAGTCATCATGCTCCGTGGCAGGCACAGCTCCGTATTAGGAGAAACAAAGGCAGCTTCAACCTCTATACTGTTAAGACTTTGATTCTCCAGCAGGGGTGGTGTTGCACCCTGGGATATATTAACACACAGCTCAGGCTGGCTGTTGAGAAATGCAACAGCAACACAGAAATAAATATAAAGAGCTTTATTTAAGGGCCTACTGCCCTAATGTTGGTTGGAGAATACAGACAGACTGTGTTTTCTTCTGCGCAGGATTCCTTGTGTGTATGTTTTTGTGTTTGTTTCCTGAATGATATTTTAGTAACTGCAGAGGAAAACAATGATTCACAACGATGTTTCAAGAACAGATTCAGCTGTCTGTAACACCCGAATGCGACAGTAAACAGGGTAGTGACTGGAGTTGTTGAAAACCTCAGAAAGACATTTAAGTGTTTTTCTTTATTTCTTTTCCTGTTGTAGTCCTTTGATTTTTTTCTGTAATAATGAAGATTTGATAAAAACGTTAAAAGCAGGATCAGAGTTATTGTTCTGGCTATATTTATCTAGGCCACCATGTTTTTTATAATAATGTTTTTATAATGTGAGACAGCAGGGGTAGGGAATTTCACCAAAGCTGAAACCCCTGCCTTATGATAAAAAAGCTTTAATGATCATTTTTTCATCCTGTCAGCAATGTCATACAATATTTCTTATCAAAAGAAAATAATAATGAAATAGAATAATAACAATCAAGATTTTGCATCGAGCCACAAAAGCTTTTTAACCGAATATTAACTTTACTATTCACTCATTTCAATTTCTATTAAAAATGTAAATTACACTTTAATTTAAAATTACTGCTACGCTTTTCTTTTTTACATTGTGAAAATATCCATATGTCCATTTTGCAATAAAGTCTTCCACATTGTTCATCTTAATATAGATGAACATAAGGCATGAAAAGAGTGTGAAGCATCAAACACCCGATGATTTCTTGCACCTGTTCAGCATCGACTGTTGGTATTTTATTAACTCTTAATCCATCCATGTTGCTTGTCTTGTGAAACCAAATATACACTCTCACATCATAAATTTGTAAATATTTATCAGTTTATTATAGTTAAAAAGATATGTACATACAGAACATCACCAAACATGGTCATTTTCACTCGCTCTGTAAAGTAGCACTCTGCAACTAGTTATTAACTGTCTTACAATGGGCGGCATTGATAAAGTTTGTCATTTACAACTACACACAAATCAGTGATGCCTCTCTTTCATTTGCCAATTAATACTTAGTAAAGGCATAAAACCCAAATAAAACAACAGAAGGATGCTTAATAAAACAAACAGTTGCTGAATTGTTGGTCCAACTAAGGTCCTGCTGCTCGCCTGCAGCTTTGTACAGTATGTGCCAGGTAGACAGACTTCAGACTGGATCTTGGTCATTGTGGTTATATGGAGACTTGCCAGAGGTAGTCATGTTCGTATCCGTTCGAAATAAAGAGACAACTGACCCAATAAAACTTTGCTCCAACGCCTGTTCAATCTAGGACCCAGATTCCTTTTACTGACATTAAAGGAGGAAATAAAAGAAAAATGATTATCTGTCTTTCCTGATTAAACTAAACTGTCATAAAGGTTCTGTTGGTGTGTACAGGTGTCAAGTAAATGTATGGAGATAGTGTAGAGGGGGTGTGGAGTTCTTAGTGTGGGCAGGGATTCAGGGCTCAGTTGGCGCAGTGGTGCAGGCAGCTTCATACATTAAAGGGCGTCCAATTCAAAGTTGGCTTGGCTTCATCAGAAAAAGTGGACATTTATGTATCATGTGTTCTCAAAGTCGTTTGTTGTATTTTGTCAAGGCATATTTTGTTCCTTTCATAACTGTATTTTTACATAGAGGTTTTAAAAAGTACATGTCTTTATTTTCAACAATCACACTGTATTAAAAGTTGATGTCACATCATTTTATTTCCCCCAATCTTGCAATCTAAGACTCAAATCTGGTATGCGATATGCTGAGAAGAGAAACATACAAGAAAGAGAAAGAAGAAAATGAAGAAATCATGGTACTTGTTGAAAAGAATCGCCTCTGCAGAATAACAATGCAAGTCAGTTTGTACCCCTTTAATGCCAAAGACAGTGAGGGATGCAAGCTAATGCACATCCATTTGCAGTATAATGGCATTATCTTCATTATAATTTTAGTCTTTTTAAAATCCTCATCACATTAAGGATTTTGTAATACTGAGTTCACTGTAATGTCAGATTACTGTGCACAGAGTAAAGGAAAAAAATAAGACAGAAAGAAACTAGACCCAACCTACATCAGAATGACCCAGTTGCTTGTCATCAAGTACAGTCAGGCTATAGACACAAGGAATAGCCAAACAAATACATAAAAGACCATTAAGGCTGCTTTGTCAATGTAGATTATAGGATAAGCATTGCCAATAACAAGCTTCGATACCCTTGTAATATACAAAAGGGAGCATTTGCAGATACATCCAATTAGCCACCAAATCTAAGTCCTCTGCGGCGCAAAACGGCCGATTCTGACCCAGACACAAAATCATGTCAATATGTGTTCAACATGTTTGTTTCCGTACAAAACAAATCAGCAAGAAAAAGACATGTTGTATGATCCAGGGGAAATAAAATAGGTGGTGAAGGGTGCTAATGACTTTGACTGCGATGCTCTCCATGGCCTTAAAATCGCGACAATAGAAAAATAAACACCAATTATACCCATTGGTTTTTGACGCGGCGTATCAATACGTCGCCATTGCTTTTGATCCAACAACAGGTCACACCTTCAACTGAACGGACGAAAGTTGGTGACTTCATCTCTTCACAGCACATTAAAACACATTCCAGGATTCGATAAATGCCTCTGGTCAATTAGCCCAGTTCAGCGTTTCTGCACACACCCACACCACCATCATCATCATCAATATTATCATCCTCTGCAGCTTCTTACACTGTATTTTCAACCTTGCAGAATGGCACAGAAAACGTGAAAACAGAAGAGACTGAATGTAAAATGGGTCACAGCGCACTCTTTTAAGGCATGCCCTAATGCACATCTCACCTTTATACTCATTGAGTACATTTCACACAACTGTTTACAGCTGCGCAAATAAAATACACAAAAAGAAACTCAAAGTTTTATATAAAACCCAGGAATGCAATGCCTCCGTGTGTTGTTGTTGAGCATGAACACAGAAAGTCTTTTTTTACAATTTTTTTTTGTCTTTTTCCGACAGTTCCAGGCCTGAATCGCGCAGCTCAACATGCACTTATTGTGTTGTCTCATCGTTGTGTCCAAACGATTGATCTCAGGAGAAACCACCGGCCAAATCGAGCAAGGTTGCGGATTTGTCCTCAACAGATTTTTTTTTTCCAAGTGGAAGTCTGTTTCCCATGTTGGGAGGGATCGCTTCCCCACCTCCTGCTTCCCTCCCCAGGGTTCTCATGCTTCCCACCCCAATTCTGTCTTGTACAGCATAGTTTCAACTAAAAGCAGCAACAGTTCTGCTGGTAAATTAGAAGCAGCGGCACGTTGTTTCCCACCCTTGTGTACCTAACCCACGCAGAGGTGAGCTGTGGCGTCAGTCATATCACTCCAAGGCTCCTGTGGAGTGAGACCAGACCACAGCCCACACAAAAACACACCAAGCTGCTGTGGTGAAATAGTAGACCAACACATTTCAATACAAACAGAATCATGATTAGTTGGTATTTTCAAAACGAAAAAAATGTTTAAGTTAGATTACCTTTTGTTGGGACTTTAATGTACAGTCACTTGAAATAATACTAACTGAATACAACATTTCATCATTTAGAAAAGAACACCCAATTTAAAATTGATTTAAAAATAAACAATGCTGATCTGCAATGAGCCATTTCACTTATGATGGTGTTAGATGTTGTAATTAAACCATATCATAGACCCCTTTACAGTTTGACAGGATTAAACTTCCCAAAGAAAATTACATTAGTATATTCTTGAGTTCAAAACTCAACAGTTATATTTAATTGTTACAAATTTACATGATAAAACCGTCAACAGATAAATACTTATTTATGAAACAAAATTGCCCCCCCATCTAAAAATAACCAATGAGAGGCGAATGTTTTTGTTCTAATAAAGAGGGTGCCAATGTCTTTTTTAAAAAGTATGATAGCAGCATCGCTTAGGACAGTGTGTGGGACAAGAGGACAGGCTTAAAAAAATCTAAATCAAGGAACTTTCATCATGTAATCAAGATTTGGGAGGTCTGTTAAAAAACAAACAAAACAACGCAGAAAAATTAACAAAATAAGAAGCAAGTTTAAAGAAGAATTTAATTTGTCAATGTTTTATTATCAAACCTGTTTGAAGTTCTGATACATCACCACTTGCTCCAGAGACCCAGAGATACACGTTTTTAAAACGCTGATATGTTGGTCATCGATCAACTGGATGACAGCTGGTGCAGCCCAACACTGAAGATAATATCGTCAAAAACAGTTAACATAACTAAAAAATTGTAGAACAAGGCAACAACCAGAATTTAATAGGCATAAAACATCTCCTATCATATATCCTATTATGGTTGTTTGACTTTTTCATCACTTTGTCACACAGCAATATAGATGGATGTCACAGCACCACCTGTGAGTCCAACTTATTTTTTCTCCAAGCATGTATGATTGGCATTTCATATGTATACATTATTAGCTACTGAACAACTGCTGCTATTTGTTAAAAGTGATTCCAATCACCCTACTTACACCATATCACTGCACAGATTACGACAACAGCAACAAAAACGCATAAAACTATATCTAGTCAGAAACAAATAAAAACAAAATAAACATCAGACCATTCTATAAATAAATAAAATCAACATGTTATAAATATACATACGTAAAAGATTTACACCTGTATCCCATATAATTAAAGACCACCATCAAACATCTGGGTCCAAACCAGATCAAAGATTGCCTCCCCACCAATAACCGATGAGGCAGAGACGTCAGCGTGAGGCAGTTAGTTGCTGAGCACCTCCAGGCACTTAAAGAAGGCACAACTGTCCACTGATAATTATAATTTTACCACTGATGAAGAATGTCAAACCAATATGATTCGTCCAAAGAAGCACAAACATCACAGTTTTGCTTAAAAAGATCAGTTAATCGGCTGTTGCCAAGATTTCACAACAATCAATGGTTTTGACTCCTGACTTGTCAAGGAATGATTATTCAAGGAATGAGATCCACAAACCTGACCAAGATACAACCCACCAAGACCAATAAATAATGAGGGTTTATTCATCAAAGAACTAGTCTCAACCATTAACTCAATACTAGAAACAAGATTAGGTCTGCACTCTGTGGTCCAGTCACATATATAGAGATATTAATTGATTTAATATAACCACCACCTGATATTAGACCATCATTTTAAAAACAGATGATAGAATAATAATTATTATATAAAATATATAGGAAAACTATTGATCAATATTTACACTATATTAAAGAAAATATTATATTATAATACAACAAATTAAGATAATAGACCAAATTTTATTAATAATAACAATATGCAATTGAAACCAGTACTGAA
>BRZM01001484.1:38144-120677 GCA_033238685.1 Lates japonicus
GGAAGATAGTTTGCTGCACCTGAACCCAAGGAGATAAATGGCATTTGGAAAACCATGACCACTAACACATTATGCTGAGGTGGAAGAGTTTTTTACCCAGATCATCTGTGTACTTTTACTGTATATACTCATTCCACACTCACACCTCACTTGTAGCTCCACATAGCCCACACATTGTTGCTCCCCTGCTCTCTCTTTTATTTCACTAGCCATAGCTTGAAAAACTAGTTACAACATCCCCTAAAGTTCAGCATTTACCTTCTCTCTTCTTTTAAATAAAAGATTTTTTAATTGTTTACATGAGAAACCTCTGCCTGCGGCTGTAAGCAATGGAGGACAGGAGTTCATACTGCTGGATATGTATGTAAGCACACACTGACACACACATACATTATGTATATATGTAGAAGATGCTATAGTATTGTGCAGTATATACACATAAATCCATACATGCTTTAAGACATATATTTAATTAAAGTAGATACAATAGATGTATACACAAATGCTCAATACACCAATACACACTTACAGAAATACACACCTATACACACAAGTGTATTAATTAGAAGGCCTTGTGGCAACATCGCCTTCTTTTCCCTCCCCAAACTTTAACTAGAGCTATTTCTACAACAGCTGAGTCGTTACATAGCAACTGGGAATTTTAGCAATAAACAGTATACTTATTTGACCTCTTTGTGACAGCAAAGCAAAATGATACATTTATTTTATATATCTAAAGTTTGTTTAGAGGATTCAGACACTATATTTGGTTTTCAGTCTCTGGTAAATACATTATTTTCTGTTTTTTTTTTTTTTTTTTTTTTGCACGGTTATCTGAGGTGCTTTAAAAGCATGTTCCAGAGTAATGTTAGACAGTTTTATGTGGACTCTCGCCCTCAAATGTGCAAAAGATCAGATCTAAAATATGTTTTTGTTAAACTGGCACCCAGTAGATTGCTTTTCAAAATCCTCAGAATTGGCAGGTAAATGGGTGTATGTGATGCTGAATAAATTACCTTCCTGCTCTCTGCAGTTGCTTTTAATTTCTCCCAAAAATGTGCCTCCCATCAAACCTTCTCCAACCTGGCTAATAAATTGTAATTACCTCAGCTGTCTTTACATGTAAAAGTGTGAAATTGCTTAAATCTAACAGCATTCATTCTCAATGTCTTAGATAAGATTGGAAAGAAAAAATTGGAGGGAGCAGCCACCTCCTCACTACATTTAATTTTGTAGTTGATACAGAGACAAAGCATTTGATACTGGACTACAAGCACGAATGGAATAACACTAAACCACAAGTGTTTCTACATACACGCTTGCTCAGCTTCACTCTCCAAGGAGTAATTCATGTTTTGCTTCAGGAGGAAATGGTGCATCGGCCATACTCATTTTCAAAACTGCTAGCTAATTATGACCTTTTGAAAACAAAGGTATAGACTGAATGTGATATTTTGCCAGGCCTGCAGAATATAAACGCCTTTCACTGGCTGAAGCCTAGTAAAATCCTAATAATGAAAAACAACCATGTCCTAACTGTTGCTTTAACTCAACTGGAAGGCTATTTTTGGCAGGTTTCTTCCCCATTGACCTGTGAGCTCAGATTGTGTTGCTGCAATTGTCTACTGTGCTTTTGTTGGGCCACCATCGTAAAGTGACTAAAAAGATAAACAGTAAACAGTATTACATTTACATACAGTTGCTGAAAATAAACAGTAGAAGAATTATGTGCTGGGCTATGATATGATAATTTTACAATTTAAACAAATCTCCTCAAACATTCAGGAGGAAGTATCCCAAATAACTGAATAAAGGCCATAAAGACAGATTCATCTCTAGTATGAGAGCTTGCTGTTATAGTCATGACATATTAGAATATTAACATAATCTGCCGCTGACAGGGGCTGTTCCGCACAACGAATAATGATCACTCTCCTCTCAAATTGGCAGCCACCATCACTGCTGTTTAGAAGGCTTTTCTTAGTCCTTTAAGTATAAAATAAAAACAAATGGACTTTTGGCCGGGTGATCAGTTGCTCTGAGGAGAGAATAACCAGAAAGTATAGCAGAGGTAAATGGAAAGAGAAGGTTGCCTCTCACTAAAGTCATTTCATTTCATCAGATTATGATATGTTAGCCAACAGTTGCATGCAACCATTAGTATTAAAGTTGCTTGTAAGTTGGACAGAGCTGTAGATAGGTTATTGCTGACATTTTGTTTCCTTTAAAACCTATTTGCTATTTGCACATTGGTGTATATACCTTAAATACCATTCTAAAAGGCAGGATTGTTGTTACACTCCTGGTGTCTCTTAGAAAATACATGAATGCAAGTTGGCATTTGTGGATGGACATTCTCTTTTTTTTTTGCTCTTTTCTCTCCTCATATACAGAAACACAGACATAAGAGGAAGAAGAGAGACAGAGAGAGTAGTCTTTGCAGAAATAGTTCAGCCTGCACTGCCTGTCACACTGCATGGATTTCAATGGAGCATATTCAACCATGTTCCCACCATCTGTCATGTTGATTTGAGAGAAAAGTAAGTTACAACTATAGTTGTACTTAAAACATAAAAGTGCTGTGCGTGTCCATGCGTATGTAGTCTTTGTCCTGGTACAATCCTCTGCTGCCATCTAGTGGAAAATATGGAGCTAAACTGCAAGAGAGTGATTTTGACCAAATTCTAACAGATATTGTATAAATGAAATAATTATAATTTTATTCATATTGTATTCAAATTGTTATGTTATAGAATTTGAATTACATGTCAAAAGAGCTATTTCATATTTAAAGAAAAACAGAAAATGGTTGGTCAGTACTCTAAGGTTAATCAGCAGAGAATGAATGATTTTTAAAAGGCCTTTCTCACAGCGGACACTTTGACTTGTCATAGTAGGAGAAGCTCGGGTGTTACTTGTAACTCTGATGATAGCTGCTCTGTTCTGATCAAGTGTCCTTGCCTTAATCAGTGACAGTGAACCAGCGTCTTGAGGATCCTGAAACTACAGCAGGTAAGTACAATTCAGCCATTATCACTTTAATTATTTACACCTATGATTTCAGCATGTCTTGTAATGCCATGTGGAAAAGGCGTATTACAGTGTCATCAGAAGTGGCATTTCTAAGCTAGTCCATTGGTTAACATAAGGAAGATATTTGCTTTCTTTTTTTTCATCTCCATGGATACTTGCGACATAGGCTGAGTTCAGAAGAGTATCAACATTTCAACTTCAAGCTACCTAGGCATTTTTTAAACTTACTTGGGTACAGAAAATTGTGTGTGAAAAGAAATAGCTTGCTGTTTGCTTGTAAGCTCCCAAGATTTCAGCAGAGGTTTGTGTATTTTGCAAGCTTAAGGTTGTAGAAAAGACATGACAAGAACAACTGTGAGGTTTATGGAATCATTGAAACTGTTTTGGCCAAGTTTGAAACAGAGTAAGAGGGTAGAGTATTTTCATCATCTTCAAGGTATTAACACAGAAATCTAATGTGATGTAACGAAATAAACATTTAAAAACCAGGCAAAATGTGCAGAGATGAAAAGATTAACAATAACTGCTATAATATAACTTAAACATGAGGGTTTGGTCATCATTATTTCACTCACAGTGCTTCTCTTTGTTGTCTTGGTGGTTTGGAGAAAGGGCTTGCAGGCAAAGGTGGGTGGGGTTATAAAACTTTGTGGGTGTTAATAGGGTCTGGGTGATTTCCAGGTAAGGCTGGGTATTTGAATAGCTCATAAGTAGACATTATGTCTGGTTGTTTAATCAGAACAAAAACCAACGAATACACTTTGGATTTTATACAGATACTGCAAAGATATAACATGAGTATGGGAACCAGTTGTGGATTTTTTACCACTGGACAGGCAGAGCTAGCCCTGTTTCTTTCAGCCTTTGTGCTAAACTAAGCTAGCAGTCTGCCCAGTAGCTTAAGAGACAGACATAAAGCATGCAATCACACCACATCTTTCATTGGTGCCCGTTCAGTGACCTTTTGAAGCTATAATTTGTATTGTTTTGCTTTTATAAAACTGATACATAAAAATGGTTGTTCCTCACTGACCTTATTAATAGCTTCTGTTCTTTCACGTTTGTTTCTTTTCTCTGGTTTTAGTTGATCTCATTGTTTCAGGTTGCATTAAAAGGTCTTCAAGAGTCTCAGATTTGCACTGTAGAAATGTGCAGATAGCATTTTCCCAGCTGCTCAGGCCTCTCTGAAACTCTGGGGTTTGGCCTGCCTTCTCCTGACTGAAATAAAACAGGGTGGTTTAAGCCATACGACTGGAACACAATAAACAATACTCTGCTATATTTCACCGTTAAACCAAATCATCACTGTTGGATAGCTGTATTAAATAGCTATTTAACTGATATAAAGTTCAGGAGTGTCCTAAAATGTCTTTCAGTATAATTCAGACAAACCTCAGTTTGTTTGAGTCCAAACACATGGAGCTGAAACCATTCAAATTAGTTCCTGATGCATTAAATGTCATTTTCCTTTGATTCATGTTTAAACATTATTTGCATCATCCAAAAGTTTGTTTCAATATGATATTTGAAACTTATCTCACAGATATTTTTCAACTTTTTAGATCTTGATTTTGTAAATGTAACATCCTGTTCTTCTGTCTTTCCAACAAATGATAAAACAAGCCAAGACCACTAGGCCCAAATTTGTTTTCCTGGTTACTTTGATGTAAGTTTTCTAAAATTACCTCAAACTTAAAACAGGGTCTCCTGGCATTTTTGAACATAATTTAATTTTTTAAATACTTGAGCTTTATTCATCTCTCTTTCACTGTCCATTAGATTGGGCCGAAGATCAATAAAAAAATATTTTACGACAGCATCGTAATGAACAGGCCAACAGTATATTTTGCCTAACCTCAATAAAGCAGTAAATATAAGACTTCATCATATATACAGTTGGTTTTATATATTCATGCTGAGAGAGCTGGGCCTGTCTATTTCATATTAAATTGGGAAAGAGATTGTTCTGTGAGGTTTTATTGTTGTTGTTATGTTGTTCTTTTCATATTTTGAGGTAGAGAGGGAACAAATGAAAGAGAATTACAGTATGGCGCAACAAATTTCTAAGTGCTATATAAAAGGCAACTGGACTTGAGGCTTTAGGTTCTTTTCTTTCTCATCTTAGAAGCCTTCTTCCAGTTCAAGAACTGAAGAAGAGATAAAATGTCTTGACATAGACAATATCAGCAGGTCCTAGCTACGAACAATTTCGTTGATCAGGATAGTGCTTAATAAATTTACTGTCTCCCCATCAGTCAATCAGTTCATCAGTAGCCAGACAGACTATTAGAAATGTTTATAACGGCTGTAAAGCTGGCACACCTCTGATCATCAGAACTGCATGGTTGGGTGATAATTCACTGTGAGTTCATGGTATGAGCCTCTGTCACATGAGACACACTCAAACCGATTCATGTTATCAATCAACACTGAAAAAATAGATTAGTGGGAGGAACTTTGGTACTCCTATGACCGGAGATACACTGCAGGATGGTATGGTGTGCTGCTTCTCCTCTCATGACGAAGATGGCACTGCAGGTTAATCTCTCCTTATCCTAAACAAGAAGTTTTTATATGAGAACTTCTACTTAATGCTGATGCAAGTAAACCATAAATGATGTAAATATCAAGTATGGTTGAAGACGTAAGTGTAATAATCTACATACAGCTTTTCTTTTCCTCTTCTTATATTTTCAAGATTGACCCGATAAAGAAAATATACAGACTGGAGCTCCTGTGTCCTCAAATGGTTGTTTAAAGTTTAGACATGTAGAGTAGGTATATATATATTTACTGGATAGAAACCGCTGGCCAAATATAATACACATCATGCTTGTTGTAAATTATTGTGAGTGCGCCCACTCGGTAGTTTATTTGCTAGCTAGACACTGCTGGAAAACTAAGCTACTATGCTAACAGGCTGATATCACGGTTGTGTGATTCGGCTAAATGGGTAGCTCACTAGGTAGGTAATTAGACCAAAACGTTCAACTGAACTACCTAAAAATACCAAATTTCCAGAGTAGATGGGTACGGACTTAAAATATGATTTATTGATTTTAAGGAATGTAACTGTATTCTTAATGCCACCATTTAAATAGTCACTCATATGTTTATAGCTTATTCTAAATAGATAAGTCCGTTAGGTGTTCATGATCACAACACTGTCTCTAGATGCAACGTAGCAGGACATTTTCAAGAAGCAAGTCTACTGTAAAGGAAGGTAAATACTGGGTAGACATTTAAAACATATTGTTGTAATAACGTCTACGTGCCAGGAGGTGGCAGTGTTGGTGCAAGGAAGGCAGAGCAAACTGACGACACATAGTAAAGCAATGGTGTACTGACTGTATTTGTATGAGGCTTCAGGAATAGAATGAAATATGTTCCCATATTATATATTTATTACCATTACTAGCCTACTACTGCTACTTCTACTGTACAGACAATACTTAGCTAATATAATAATTACAATTATAATACCAATGATGATAATGAATGGAAATACCCCTAATACCTATCTACAGATTCCTTGCACTCTCCTCTGAGTTCCTATGAGGATTAATTACTTATTTGAGCATCATGTTTGTGTCTAACAAATTATTTTAAGTTCATTTGGTGAATGTCCACATCCTCACCCACCCTAAACCGCTCCCAAATTTGTCCAGCACGTTCCTGCTCTCGTTAATTCCGCTCTCTGGTTGGCCTGCCCTCTGATTGGCAAAAGTTTCGGAGCTAGGACAGTCCGTCGACGTTGTTTTCTCGCCTGCGGCTGAAGTTTTGGACAGTGAGTAACTGCTGAGCAATGTGGACGTAAAGTTCAGGTTTCATTTTAATTCGGCTGAAGAGTTATGTACACCGAAAGAGAAATGTAGATAAAGTTTTTTTATTTTCTCTCTTCCTTTCTTTTCCCTATTTTCTCTCCGAGCGCTTTACATGCGGACTGTCATTCCAGAAATACTACAGCCTGCATTTGACTGTTCACATTTGACCTTAGCCTTTATATTCTTGGTTTCCCACACATTTTACTCCTTTGTTTGTCGCTCGAGTAAAGTTGAAAGCAAACTTATACTTTATGAGTAATTTAGTACAAGTTGGCGTTTCGGTGGCAGACGCGTCTCACATTGTGAATTATTCTTGGTTTGAATCACGGATTAAGTTATCGAAATCATGAGTAGCTAATTGGAGGAGGTGAATAACTTTTGCGGGATAACGGCGCCCAGACCATACGTGCAGGTCTGGCGGGTAACGGACAGGGATATCTCATCGCATTGGGAATTTTACAGCAGTAAGTCCGACTTTATTCATCTACCCAAAATCAGTGTAATATTTATATAATATACCACAAGACCTTAATGTTTATCTGTTGCACTTTATAGAGTATGCAATGAAGTTGTGTTATCTCATATCACCTTTTTTTCATTCTTATTATTTTTCCCTTAGGTTCCCCCCTATTTTTACAATGATAAAAGTATAAAAGTTTAATTTTGATTCAAACTTATGTTATATTCCTGTGATTTTACTAGGTACATATCTACAGAAGCTGTTACTTAAAGAAAAATGTTGCTATGTATTATAACATGTTTACAGCCTCACATGGTTTGCTGACTACACTTATAAAGGTGGTAACAACTGTAGACAACACATTAGCCTGGAACAATACAGTTTATTAAGGGAATATTATGCCGTACTGAATGAATGAAAGAAAAGGCTTTATGGTCATTTTAAAACTAATTGATATGTAAATTATTGATTTTAAATAAGTGATAAAAGCACACCCCAGTCTGATTATCCAAATGCAGTCAGAGGTTGCAGGCTTTCCATTGTAAAAGGTGTCTACTTGTAATATTGAGCCACTTTGAACTGCTTTTAATTTGGAAATGAAGAAGGGTTTATCTTTATCTTTATCCTAGTTACACCAGTAAACTACATAATGCAGATAAAGTGCAGGCTAAACCCGCTCTGTGTAAGGTTGGAAAATCTCCCTTGACAGCAAATCAATTATCCTGCACTTTAAAATGTGTAGCAGTTTCTGTGAACTGAGACGCTGAGGCTAGATAGACCCTGACTAAAGTATAAGAAGCTTGCAAAAGTGCTGAAATAAGATCCTGCAAGGTCTAGGGAAGAACTCTATGTGGCTAAGATTAAAACCACTGCAAGTAGAGACGATGGACAGGGTGGACAGAATAAACTGTATGGTGCTTAGTTTCTTGACTTACAGAAAACTGCTGCCTGGAAAGAGGGTTTGTAAAGATTTTATACTGATGTCCACTTGTTTTGACTGCCGTGGAACTTCTGTGGTAGATAAAGAAAATGTTTACAGTGCTTAATAGACCAAAAAGAAAAGATTAAGATTACATTTTGAAGTGAGTCCTTCACCATCTACATGCATTGGCTCTTTGATGGGGTTGGTTTGAAAGGATCCTACAAATATATTACCATGTAATTTCCATGTCTGTCTAGAAAAGCCAGTAAAATAGTTCAACACACTTGTAAGATAAACTCATCATGAATGTCACCTACTCTTTTCACCGAAATCTAAAGGCAGGTTTTCATATACTCACCAGCTGTCAGCCAGTTGGTAAATTATGTTTTAATTCCAAGCTGTACTAGCAGCTATTCTTGCAGCAGTTAATCAAAGAACCCCACTCAGATGGGTGAATGAATGTGGCCAGGGTTTTGAATAAATTACACTATGACAGTGGACAATAGAGCCAGTTTTGAGTATGATTAAATATAGAGATGTAATCAAAAATACCAAAATAGACCTTCAAGATGGAAAAATTATTACTCAATATCTCTTAAATACACATATCCTCAGCTGTTATCCTTCAATATAGCAATTTACTTTTTTTTTCCATTAAATTTTCCTTTCAGATCAAAGAAGTAGAGTGTCCTTCTTCCCCAAAATTCAAATTCAAAATGGAGCTCTCTGGGTCTGTCTGTTTCTGGAGATGGTCCTGATGTCCACTGCTGCCAGGGTGAGGCCAGAAGCACTGATTTCAACAGAGACTTGGAGTATTGTGGTCATTAATACTGCTGTAAGATACAGTAAATCACGAGCTGATATCGCTATCCAGCAGTGCTTAGTGAAAAGTCTTCCAGTGATTTGCTGGATATGGTTTATTGTAGTGGAAATTCTTTTGTTCTTGGATCCTCGCTGGTGTTGCTGCTCACACTGCTGTTCCAACTCAGGAGGGTCTTTTTTTTTTTGAAACATTGTACATAATAAGGAAACATGGTGGTTTGATTGCCGTGACTGTCTGGGTGATTCATGACACCAGTGTCATTAAAGAAAAGCGGCGATGGAGGACAGTAGTAGTTGTGGGACGTGATTTCCTTCCATCATTTTTGTCTTTCTAACATTTCTTTTCTCTGAACTACTTAATTGTGTGGTACTTTGAAACTTGTTATCCTGTATTGGCCTATCTCTGAACTAACACATTTGGCTCGATTCTGGAATATCTGCAGACACTTGTCCTGGCTGAACTCACTTAATGAATGTTTTGGTCTGTAGCCAGTGAACTTTAACTTTGATTCGCTTATTCAGTTACCGTCATCTTGATCTCGCCTGGGAAATTCATGCTCTTTCACACTTGTAATTCTTTGCAGGTCGCTTTCTACCTCCTGGTTATTTTGCAATATGCTGCCTTGTTGGCTGTAGAGTAAAATTTAATATTCCAACCCAAGATATGAATCGAACACCCCACAATTAGGGTCAGCCATAGAGCAGTACCTCAGTACCAACACGCTAATGAAAAAAATATAATAAAAGCAAACAACAACAGATACAGAAGCTGTACATAGATCTGAACGATCCTCGAGCCTGCAGCATTATGGCAGACGGGTCGAGAGCTGGCGCCATTCCCCAGATCACACCATGATGAGCTCTTAGTGGGAACAAAGCTGCATCTAGCGAGGCGGTACGAGCCAGCGCAAGTAGACACGGGGCTGAAAAAGTAAACATACAGGGTCATAGACTCCAAAGAGATGAGACGGGATTAGCCTATTAGGATGTTTGCTGTGGCAATGCCATACATTTCCTCCCTGGTCACCGTAGCCCGTCAATGGATCCTGCAGGCAGAGAGACAGAAGGCTGGGAGGAAGGAAGAATGAGGGAGAAAGAAAAGTAGAGGGAGAAGGAGAGAAATGGGGACTACAGGATGTTGGGAAGACTGTGTAATATGGGATGATAAAAGACGAAAGAAGCTAAGAGAAATGAAGAAAGAACTTGGGGAAGGAGTGAGGAAGAAAGGGAAAGGAAAGGAAACACATTATAGGAGGGGTGTGTGAGAGAGAAAGGGGTAGGAGAGCATGAAGAGGACAGAGGGAAATAAAATGCCATTATGTACCTATTGAAACTGGAAGTTCTCCTTTATCTTGCTATAGGCTAGACCTGGCTGCCTCTGTGCTTAAAGTACAGTATCAGTGCTGCAGAACTCACCCCAAGTTGCTGAAACAGAAGGTAGGACTGCAAGATGCAAATGCTTGTTTATACATTTGGCCTGATACAAGAAAAATGTGAGCAGAAAGATTAAGGCCCATTTTAACAGAGGCCAAAAAGAAGGTAGATAGCAACTCAGCTTTACTTTGTCTTTTAATATTTATTTTGTTGATGCTTGTGTGTAACGCCTGTCTGAAGATTTTGCGTGAAGAGGCAGCCAGTGACACCTGTACAGTAGGTGCAGGAGGCTTAGAGAGGGATTCTTGGTGTCTTGTGGTCTGAGGTTCATACTATGTAATTGTAAATTTGTATTTGAGAATGCAGTATGTCATCTGTTCTCTGTCTGTCTTTATCTTTAGTATTCCTGTTTACAATATAACATTGAACAACAGAGAACCATCTGAAATAGTATATGAGTAATAGGAAAGTGATTTTCAACAGATTTCATTGGTTTTAAACTGGGAACCTGCAACGTGTTATATTTTAAAGCAACCTCAATCCAATCTCAGCAAAAATTTACTTAAACTTACACCAGCATTTTCTTTCACATAAAATAATCTGAAACAGAAATAATGTTTAAAAGCCAAGATAAAGCAAAACCAATTCTCACTACTACAGTCCAACTGTTTGCAGGTATTTCATTGGCAGTGTAAATTGATTTCGCATTTGCGGGCCTTGTGCTCTGCAATGTTACAGCTGTTTCTGAAAAATTTAACATAATGCCAAATTGCACTGCAGTTTTTCAGAAAGCTTGCTAATCTTAGAGGCCAGCATTTAGCAAGATCATCGTAGAACAGAATCGCTCTTTTGTACGAGAGGAGTCATATGCCACTGTAGTGATCTACCTTTCACAATGAGCAGCTTTACTATACAAGGGCCTTTCTAGTGCACCTGAACAATATATGTTGAACAAACAAGAAGTCTGCAAATAACCTCCAGCAGAAATAAAATAACCTCTAAACTCATGTGAATGCTGGGAGGAATAAAAACAAGAACCTTTACACTAAAGATTCCTAGAAATGGCCCTGAGGTTGGATAAGCTGATAACTGCCAGTCTCCTAGCTACTCTCATCATTACTTTTAATTAATCAAACTGAGGCAGATACTATAATTTTAGGATCAGAATAAATCCAGGCATTGATTGCTCTCTATAAGCATATTCATCCAAAGGATCAATTTAGTAAATCACTGTAAATGGATAATGAAAATAAGACAAACTCAAGGATTACAATTTGTCTTAATAGAATAGAATACGTACTTTATTGATCCTCGACTTTAAAATATGAAATCCAATTTCCATGTTGACAACTTAATAAGAATGATCAGAAGAAACTTCCTCTCACTGACTGGTTTGTCGATTCTCACTGCAATTCTAAGAAACAGTTTTATTTAGGACTTGGTGATTACTGAGATATCCTAGATAAATATGTATACTAGAGCTGGGCTGTTTTGGGCACTGGAAAATAAATAGAACAATAAAAGTAAAGTTTTAGAGGACACACCAGGACATCTAAATTTGAAAAAATGAATCTCTATGGCGTATCTGTCTGGGGTAGTCCCCGCTCTACACAGCCGCCTGGTTACAGTAAATGTAAGGCAGCTATTGTATAAATCCAGGGAAGTTATGTCTAACAGCCTCTATAAGGCTCTAAAATTACTGCAAATTCCAGTCTGGCTTGCTTGATTGAAATGGCAGCAGCACAGCTTATTGAATTAATAGACACCAAGAAAGGCCAACAGTTTAATGATTGTTACTGTGCTACTTTTCCCGTGTCCTTGGAGTTGAGCACTGATGGCACCAAAGTCTGTTTTCTACCATTAGTGCTGACATGCTTAATGGAAGCAGGAATGCTGTTGGAATGGCTGAGGGCTTTGCTGACTGCAACACAGAGATAATGAAAAATAAGGAGATGAGGAAGAGAAAAGACAGAGGGAGTGGAAGAGTAAGAGTTAATATTGAGCAGATGAAGAGGAAAAGAGAGGATGTAAAAAGGGCAAATAGACAAAGAAAGAAAGACAGACTGAGATAAGCCC
This sequence comes from Lates japonicus, assembly GCA_033238685.1. NCBI lineage: Eukaryota > Metazoa > Chordata > Actinopteri > Centropomidae > Lates > Lates japonicus. The sequence continues at coordinate 50,656 of BRZM01001484.1, forward strand.
AGAGATACAGACAGTGGTAGAGAGAAAGATAACATTATGCATTTATTACAGCAGATGTCATATAAACGTGACTCAGAGGGCTTACATAACCACACTGTTTGAACTGGCATCTGGGGCCTGTGTGTGTGTGTGGGTTGATATGAGACTGAGCAGCTGAGAGATTAGCATTCTCCCTGTTGGTTGAACAGCATTGAGCTTGGAATGCTAACAAAAGACTGGTGGTAGGCTGTGTGCATTCTGGGGCTACCTGCTGACAGAGTTATGGGTTCAGGGTGTGTAGAATTTCAATCTGGTCCATTCCAATATACTTTAAGCATTCAGTATGCTTATTTGCTTTGTCAAGAGGTAGATGAGATCAGATAGTACTCCACGCTAAATATAAAGCAAATCACAGGAGAGATGCTTAGTTTAGCTTTAGCATTAAGACTGGATTAAGGAAATAATTTGCCTGGGGGTTACAGGTGCTGCGTGTGGACTGTTTCGCTTGGCACAGGACTTCCCCGCTCCTGCATGGAACCCTCAAATAAAGCTACTACTCATTGTTTATACTATAGGTCTCTTGTATAGATGATTTGTTATGGGCACCAGGCTGGCTGATCTCAGTCTTTACAAGTGCTAAGCTATTTGTCTCTATGAGGGTGGTGTGGATGAGAGCTGAACTGTCTCAGGAAGCAACAGTTATAGGCTCTGGATTCCTGTGTCCATTTTTGTTGTTGTGAAATGGTGCATTTTCACCCTTGACAACCTTTGTACAGCTTATACTGCTGTCATAATAATGAATACTGAAAATATGCTTGCGTCTCATCAGAATGCAAGAAGTGAGCAGCTTCCTCTTGACTATTTTCACCAGTATTAAACAGCTTTACAGGAAAAAACACAATTTTAGAAGAGCAGATGTTGCATTTTGAAAAATGACTTGACTTTGAATGAAAAAGCCTACGTAAACTGTTCTTCTCAGGGAATATCAAGAGTCAGGTGCAGGTGAGGACCAGTATACCAATAAAAGTTACAAGACACTTGGAATGCATCGAACAAGATCATCCGTCTTTTTATTGGTCCATATGTGCATGCCGCTGTTTGCTCATGCCTCCACACACACATACACACACACACATACATCCATTAACTGTGCATGTGATGTGAAATCCCACGTGTATGTCAAATGGTTATCAGCACGTCAGATGATATTTACATAAGCCAGCTGTTAAACGTTTTACGGTCAAACAACTGGATCAGGGTAGAAAAGATAATAATAATGTGATTATTGAAGTTACTCCAGCAGAGAGATTCATTTTTTTCTTATGCTGTGATGTCGTGTGTTGAAATTACCCACAGCATGTTCACATATTTCTTGTCTGCCTCTTCTGCCCACCGTCCCTGGAAGTAGACTGAGAAAAGAGAGGATATACCCAGGAATTAGATGATGAGTGTGGGATGTGTACATGGTTTTCTGATGCACTGGTCTGTCTAAACAATTTAATGTTTTCCGGGTGATTGTGCTGTATAGACCACCCATTATCCAGAGGAAGGGAGAGGAACAGACACAGATGAGAGGGTTCATTTGTTGTCATACTAAGCGTAAAGAGCCACAAACATTAAAAATGCATCTTTATCACATTGAAGCTGCCAAAACAGAGATGCACATGGAGGGACAGAGAAAGAGAAGACAGCATCGTCACTGCAGACAAAAACAGAGAGACAACGTAGAATGTAAACAACCGCATACACAAATGCTGGCAATGTATACAGCTAGAAGACTCTACCAATAGATATGACTTAACACATGTACGCACACACACAGACACACACACAGCCCACAATAACTTAACAACCTCCTTTCCTACACACTCATTACAGGGGAATGTAATTAGTATGCTAACACTACCAATCAGATGTAGTAGAGAAATGTGGTTAGGTAAACAGGACAACAGCTTGAAATTTCTTGGAAAAGTAAAAGACTGGGCCCACAGCCATTATGTTGCTTATCTATTATTTGATTATTCTGTCGATAAATTGATTAATCGTTTGGTATATAAAATATCAGCAAATTCTGATCATAAGTTCCCAGAATCCAAGGTGATGTATTCAGATGTCTTGCTCGGTCCAACCAACGGTCCAAAATCCTAAGATATTCAGTTTACTCTCAGTAGACAAGGAAAAATAGAAAATATTTACATATGAGAAACTGGAACAGTTCCTTAAATAATTTGTTAAACAAATTGTTTCAGTTTCAAGTTTCAGTTTTATTATTCGACTGATATTTGCAGCTCAAGACAGTTTTCAGTATCTCTTGCACTACTGGGTGCAGTAGAGAGAGAAGTATACCATCCACAGGCAAAGGAGATATGGTTTTCTACCAGAGTGTGCCGTTCAAGCGCCACTTACCTGTGAAAAATATGTTTTAACAAACATTTCCTGGTTTAGCTGAATTCATCAATTGAATACCTTTGGGTATTTGAGTATTGGTTGGATGAAGCAGGTAATTTGAAGACATCAGTGTGGAAAGCGCTACCCTTCGTAGTAGTTTACAAACAGCAATGTCTACCAATAGATGATCAATTAAATAAAAAAGGGTTCATTCTTATGTCAATGTACACCCACACTGTTGTGCATTTTCCTCACACAGTGAAATCTAACTAAAGTAAGCATTGATTAACCATGTTTTTAACCATGTTATTATAATAAAACACATTAGTAGTAGTAGGCATCTGCCTGTCTCCACATGAGAAATGGAGAGAGGAGATGGAGAGCATCTTGATTCCTCATAGAGTAAACTACTGCATACCACAGACAGATGCTTCAAGCACACATCTTTACCTCATTGTAAACAGACACACTCATAGATTCACATCAGTAAAGCTCCTTCACCCTGCTCTTGTTGTTTGATCATGCAACCCGTCCTAAGTCACAGCTACCTGTCGTAAATACCATTTGACATGCTGATAACCGTTATATGGCCTGACGGTGGTGGTGGTGGGCATCTGGCTGCCAGCCTCAGTGTTTGCAGTAAGAGCTGGATCCAGGCTGCTATTAACGGGTGATTCTTCATTCTAATTTTTTCAGTTTCCACAGAAAAGTAATTTAACTAAACCATTATTTAATATTTGCATTATTTTTCAGTCAACAGAGAACAGACAGAAAAGCAGAAATTTTCACTGTGTGTGTGTTTCCTGATTATGTGGTGATTAGCAGACAAAGGGTAGCTTCAAAGAGCACAAATGACTCTCTCAGTTCCTCTTGTTAAATCCTAATGCCAGGACCAAATGTTGTCTTGTTGATTATTTGGACAAGACGAGCTGTGGCTGCCAAAAAAGGAGTGCCCCAGAATACAGTTTATCACTTTTAAAAAACTGACATATTTTCTCCTATTGTGAGTTTCAAGTTTGGAAGAAATATTTGTAGTCATGAGATAGCAGGTATGAATCTCTTGAGATGTCCAAAACCATTTTACTTTCCAGGATTTTCATCATATATTTTTATGTTAAAAACTATTTTATCAGCACTGTCACGAACCCATTTGCAGGTAACTGAATAGCAACCTTAAGGACCAGTCCCCTACACCCCAGTTTTGCAGCCTCTGTTGTTTTACAGGGCCTGTTAATGTTAAAGGCTATTAGCCCACATTTAGATAAAGTCAATGTTTGCTTTGACATTGCTAATGGTGGGGTAGTAATGGGTTTGTCTGGATGTTCTCTGTGGGGGTTGATGGTATGTCGCAGTGATGTGAAGACACGATGCGTGTTTGTGGAGGGGGGTGCAGCAGAAAGAAACAGGAGGAGATAAGATAGCAAAAGAAAGAAGAAAGAATAGCTAAAGAACAATGACTTTAAACCCCTTGACCTACAGTTTTTACCATATGCCCCCAGACGTAGACTGGAAAAATCATCTTATGCCACCATGTCTGACAGTATCATATAGTCTCTATCACCCTGGTTCAACTTTTCTTTTAAGCTATATGATGTTTACATTGAGCAACATAATGAATTCAAGACTCCAGAATCAGCCTGAGATAATTAGTATTTTTGAAAACCTCCACCAGAAGAATGTTTGTTAGAACAATGTTTGGCTGCACAGCATGAGTTTGTACTAATAGTTAAAGGCATTACATCTTAAGATAATGAAAAATCTAATAAAAAAGGAGGATTAATCAGCCATAACAGTAGAAACTGTCATTAGAACAGTACTGTAAACACAGCATTTATGCATTCAAACATACACAAACTATATGCAGAGACAGCTCATAATTCTATACTTGCATTATTGTCAGCAAAAGGGTATAAAGTTATAAGTGAAATAGAGGATATAGAACATCTGAGACATCTGTTGTCACAAGTAGTTGACATTATTTTTTTCATTTTTTTTTTTATGTGGCCATACATATTTCAGTCTTTCTCTCTCTTTATAATGTTCTTTATCTTGCTCTTTCTTCCCCAGCTTCTGTGTCTCTCTCACATAGTGCAGTATTGTGTGAGTCGTGGCGCCACAGTGCTGTATTGTGGTCTCAGTGGGGTTGGGGTATGTTTGGTCAGCGCTACAGCACTGCAGGTCAAAGGGCAGTCAGTGGATCAGGGAGGGGTGAGGGACAGTGCTTGGTAGTGTGTGTGTGTGTGTGTGTGTGTGTGTGTAAGTGTAAGATAGGGTCAGAGAAAGCACATGCCAGCACCAGAGGAGACTGCAATAACACACCAGGAACCCCACAGGACAACACACTCCAGCTGCATATATCTCCTCACCTTCTCTGTCTCAATTCAATAACGTCATTAGTATGTATGTCAGGAACAATATTACCACACTAATTAATACATTCAAATTATTGTGGAGATAATACTGGCTCTATGATAGTGTTTCCTTTTCGTCCAGATATAGCTCAGATTTCAACGGTTCCTTTGCAGCAAAATCTTACTTAACAATAACATATTATTTTTGTAACAAGATAACTGAACAGACTCGATGATCTGATTTGATTGTTGAGCTATCAATATCCAGTTGTGTATTTAAGATTAATCATCCATAATCAGGAAAACTATCTAACTATCTAACATTAATCTAACATATACATTGACATAGACATACCCACCTTACCAGGATGAGATTTACTCCAGTTAAAAGATGCAGTATAGAAGAACTGATTGAAGACATCAGTTGATGCTTTTTAGATTTTTTTCTGGTCCCCCATAGGTTATAAATGTATAGTTTATATTTCATTTTATTGCAGTGAGCCCTTAAGCAGATTTTTTTTTTTTTTAAAGAAAGACAAAGGAAAAAAAACATCAAAGCAGTGTGCACTTCCATTAAAGGGCCAGTTCACTCAAACTATAAAAACACATTTCTCCTTTAATCTGGGTGGTATTTTAGCAAGCAGATAGAATTGTTCTCTTTACCAAGCACTGAAAAATGGACAAGGAACATGGCTTTCCAGAAACACGTTTCCAGGTTACTGTGGATAATCTACAGACTTTGCAGTCAATGGTTTTCATTCAGGAACTGATTCTTTTAAAGGTGAAACAAAATAGTAAGAACTGTCTACAGGGAGGTCTGAACAAGTGTCAGTCATCTAATTGTCTGTACTCTACTGCCTTTACATCTCACCCTCTCTCTGATCTTCTCTTTGTCACTCTCTATCTCACGCTTTGACATTTTAATTCCTCTGCCACTTTCTTTGTCTCTCCTGGTTTCCCTCTCTCTCTCCTGTCTACCCTTCAACCAGACCCTTTCCAACCCCTTTTTAACCCCCACCTACCACACACACACACACACACACACACACACACACACACACACACAAAGTCTCCAGCTGTTATTCCTGATGGCGTTACAAATGAGATGTCGAAAGGTGATCGCTGGGACAGGAGACACAGAGCCTTGTTTTCTTTGGGCTTCAGCCTGTCAGATTGGGTCTGGTGAGGAGGGACGGGGGTGATGCTGCACTCAGGACAGCTGTGTGTTTTTGTGTTTGTGTGTATGTGTGTGTGTGTGTGTGTGAATTTACTGTGATAGACAGAACGACAGGAACATAAGACTACCCTAAACCCAAAAATACCGCCATTGTGACCTCAGCCTCAAATGTGATTGACATGTTATGGACAGTGAGCCACACTCTCTTCTTCTTGGTTGTTTATTAGACATTCAGATGACCTTCAACCCCAGGAAGTGGAGGCTGATCAGGGGCAGGATGTTAAGGCAGACAGCTTTAGGAAATACGCTCTGTAAGCTGCTGCTGTAGCTTTTAGCTATGAGTTGGTTTAGTTTAGTTTGGTGCTCGTTCTGTTTTTTTTTTTTTTGCATATATCACATTGAAATATTAGATTTAGAATTACAGGATTCACAAGATATATTCCATCTATATATTTTCTTTTTTCCATGGTTTATCCTCTCTACTAAAGCACGAAATGCACTAAAAGGAACTTTTATTTAAATGACCACTGTGGGCGCATAAACTGCTTTGGGATGGTTTTCCTTGTTGTGGCATAGGTTGCGTGCAGACCAAAAAACAAAATTAAAACATGTCACAGTCTTTCCTTCCTTCCTTCCTCCGAAAACTACCACATGAGGAGACACAAACGCACTTGCCTTTTCCCCAGTGCCGGTCAATGTGGAATCTATACTGCAGGGGGAATATGAGAGGAGTGTGGAGATGTGGGGGTGGGTTCAGTAAGACGGGAACTCTGTTGGGGACATATACACTGGTGACTGTGGCCATAGACATACATTTTTTTTTCATCATCTGGTATTTACTGAATATTTGTTTTCATCATCAAAATTTGTATAGTATCAATCGATTTGTCACCAATGGCCAATGTACACTGGCTTACATTATTCTGTGGAAAACTGTTTGGGCCAGGTTACGCTAGAAAATAACTCTTTTGTATGATGTGTCATCTGTCCACATTTTTCTGAACATCCGCACTCCAAGGTGGAGTAAAAAGCTGCCTGTCAATACAGGGGGAGATGCAATCATTGTTTAAATATGGGGATAATAGTGCATAGCTTCAAACAGTCTTTGCTTGAAGACATTCAAAAAGAGTTTTTCCTTTAGCATGAATTGGTCAACTTTAGCTGTACTGTGCCAAGCCAAGCCATGATAGCATGCATTTCCATAGGTAGCAGGGCTGACCACGACCAACACATGATGGCCTCCTCTTAGCTGCGTCCTCCGCGACTAAACTCGTGTCTATGCTGGACTAGAGAGAAAGCTCTGTGTTCATCTCCCAGTACTTTTGTTGCAGTACCCTTAAGCTATTTGGCTATCTGACAAGCACTTCTGATTGAGTATACTGGCACCTTTTAATCTGCCTTTATAATGTGTGGATTTAGTTTTATATGAAGTGAATTTCACCTTAAGTACTGTGAATCTGGCGTTAAATGTGTGGCTTGACACTCTGTAATAACATAAATTTTTAATTAAAAGTTGTACATTTTGATTCACTACTATATTTGAACCTTGTGCACTTGGCTTTAAATCTATGTAAATGTGGCTGTGCAGATAGTGAATTTGCCCTTAAATCTAGTGAGCCTAGTTTTGAAATTAGTGAAATCGTAAATCAGACTTTTGCTTGCCTGACCATCCTGGAAGAAGAATCTCTCCTCTGTTGCTCATTTCTTCCTTTTTTGCCCTTTAAAGGGTTTGTTTTGGGAGTACTTACTCATCCGAATCAAGGGTCTGAGGATAGAGAATGTTGTAGCTGTACAGACTGTAAAGCCCTTTGAAGCAAATTTGTGAGTTTTGGCTATAAAATTGAAAAAATAAATACAACTGACCTGACTTCATTTCTGAATTCATTTAATGTAAAAAAAAAAAATGCCTACAATGAGCAAGAACCACAGCTCATAGATAACTGCCAAAAGCCAACAGTTCATATCCCAGACACTGAGACAGTGTGTACTGACACAGTGTGGTACAAGTATTTCAGGACTTCACATGCCGCCAAAGTAGACAGTGCACCCTGTGTTGATTATTGTTAATAATTTGAAAAGCAGCAGAGAATGGCATGACTGGCATTTCTTGCATTTTTCCCAAAGTAACAGGCAAAACATTGACTAGATCTGTAAAAAATTACAAAAACAGAGTATCTCCAGATATTGGTTACAGCTGCAGTGAAATAACCCAGGACATTAATCCCCTGCCAGTAACCACGCAGTGCTGACGGCTAGCTGAAAGGCCTGCAGACCAGTTAGCTGTGTTAATTATTTCCCACTACATGGCCCTTCATCACACTGGTCAGCTCAGCGTACGTATTATCCGGAGGTAATCCCTCTGTTGTGCTGGCACCATTATCACACCGGGACACAACAGGCCTATTCTTCCACACGTAATTAACAAAGGTACTTATGGGCTGCTTTCTGGGATTTAACTGTTGTGTTGGCTGAGCTTTAGGGAAGGCAGTGGGACATGGTGGAAAATGGAGAAGGTGGGGGAGAGAAAAGCTCTCAGATCAGTGGTGTAGTGGAGGTTCAGGACTTGAGGTGTGCAGCTTTACCCACACTGGATTACATGTGGTTACTTTTAGTTGAGAGAAAAAAATAGGTTGACTTACTCTGGCAACTGAATATAGCTCTCAGTGGCAGAAAGTAACACAGGTTTCTTTTTTCAGTTCTGCAGTTGTGAAGTTTGTGTGAGTATTATAATTTTAGATTTGCTGTCCTGTGAAACCCAAACACTTCCAAAATGTCAACTTTTCATGAGCTAAAGATAACAGGCCTGTTTTCAGCTTTGTGCGCATTTTTCAGATAATCCAGCGGGTTTATCAAAATAAAACATATCAAAATTCTCTGGGTTTAGCTTCTCAAATGTGAATAGTTTCTGGTTTCTATGGTCTTTTATGATAATAACTTCAGTATCTGTGGGTTTTGGACTATCTGTTTGACAAAGCAAGATATTTGAAGATGTTAGGTTGCATCTGTAAGACCAATTAAACTTTCTTAAAGTGCCTGTTCTGCATGAGTACTTTGACTTGTGATACTTAAAGCCTTTACACGCCCATGGCTTACATGCACAGGTGTATCCACTCAGAACTGTGGGCGTATACAGACTGTACATGTTTGGCATCACCGACAGACTAGTTAGTTTTGTTGTCAGGTAGCTGTAGCCTCATAAATACTATGCTACTGTTTAAACAGATAGACAAGAGGAGTATAATGTAGTGGCTTCTGTGTTTTTTTCTAGTTCCCACTGTAATTATAACATACATACTCACATATATGCAGAATGATGAGAGGAAAAAAAGAACAAGAGATGAAGAAAACACGAGTGAGGCAGACAGAGACAGAGATTAGTCCATACTGACAGCTACAAGTGACATGATGACTGATTCATTTCAGGAGGTATTCTGGGATTGCCTGTGTGTGCGTATGTGTGTATTCGGTATTTCAATCAACACTTCTCCAAGCTCTGTTCCTGGTTTGTCTGTGCGTCATGGCAAATACTGCATGTGCCGGGACACACACACATATTTAGTTTGTAGAAGGAATGATTCAACTGATGAATATTCTTGCTTGTTATACTGATGAATAGCGAGCAGGACTCCAGGCATTTTTTTTCCTGAACTGGGCCTTGATGAGTCTCACTTTAAATCCAGGGGTTAAGATCACAGTATATGTGCAAATACCTTCCAGTGATCCAGTGTTACATTGACGCTGTGGTCAATCATATAACTTTTCATTGTGTTATCTGTGTGTAAATCCTCACACGCAAAATATTAAAGCCATCATCCATAAACATTTCATGCATTTCAGTGATCTAGTAGGGCTATAAAAATGTAATAACAGATAAATCTTTAAATTCAAGTAGTAAAACGTTTATCTGCAAGTTTTACTGCAGCTATCATTTCTCAAACACAGACAAGTTTTTCTCTAAACGTTACTCTCACTTGTACCTTGCTCAACCTCACCTGCACTCACTTGCCATCAGGTGGCAACAATAGAAACACTGCCTCCACTCTACCTTTTTTACTGGTGTGCATGTCCATGTTAGCTGGGTGATGAACTGTATGTGAATCATGGCACTACTCACTGAGGCAACTTCCACTGTTTTGTAAAGGTTAAAGGTTACAGGCTTGAGGTTTGTGTAAGACATCAGTAGGATTGTTGCATCTCCATTAAGCTGTCTTCATTAAAGCTTTGAGAGACAATTGGATGTCAGTCAACAAAAGAGATGTTCATGAAACACATGCAGTCACACACACCTAATCCCCTCTCTCTCACACACACGGTAGGCCAAGATGAGACAGTGACCTGAGCTGAACAAATGGACTTAGTCACGGCTGAGGACTGGTGTGGAATGTGGGGGCATGAGTGCATGTGTGTGTGTGTTATGTGTTATATGTATGCTTGGAATGTCTAACTCCCCACCCAGTGAACATGAAAACACACAGGTGGAGGAGGAGGAGGAGGAAATGTGAAGGAGAGAAGGATGAAGGAGGGAGAAGAAAGGAGGAAGACTGGATTATCACATGCAGCCTGAGTGTGTAACATGTCTTTGGGTTCTGATTTGTTCATTTGACATTAAGTCCTTAATTCTTATTGTTTGTGTTTGTTATAATCATCCATTCAAATGCTTTTTCTAACTGAGTTACTCTCTCATCCTGTTTTGAAAAGTGGTAAAGTTTTACTTACTCAGAGAATGTAAAAATGAAAAGGTACCTGGTACTGTTAACGAGGTGGTAAACCATGATAAACCACAGGTTAGACCTCTGTTACTAAGTCAGAAAAGTAGCAACACAAAGTCAGAAGTAGCACAAATAAAAGCTAAGGAGCGACAGAAGCAGTGTTTGTTGAGATGATGGCGCAGTAAGTATTGATTTGATGAGATGCAGGTCAAAAAGTGTAGATGTCTCAGTTGAAACTTGGCCAAAACGTGTTTAAAAAGTGAAGAAAACCCAACAACAACATGTAGGTTACATAAAACCACCTTTGAACAAAATAAAAATTCCTACATCTCAGTGTGACGTAAATGCCAGTTTCACAATGAAATGTAGTCATTGAAAGCTATCAGAACAATTGTTTTTGCATATATTTTTTATCTGCTTAATGACTAACTGAAGCCCTCAAATAAATTACCTCTAATTTATTAATGAATTTATTAATTCAATCAATAAAATAATCACTTGCTGTGTTGTAACTCGTTAGACTTTAGAGTAATTTTCCCCAACAATGCAAAGCAGCAGCAGACTGAAAGTTTTTGTTAAATGGGCCACTGAAATAATATGTCAACCGGCAATGATTGGTTTGTAAATCAAATTTAATTAAACACAAACCACAAAACTGTCTGTGCCTGTTCTGGCCTTCCTAGTTGACTACAGCCCATTTAGGTGCTTATAAAATCTGTCTTTCCCTCACCATCCTACTATGTCTCCTCCTTTATGTGTGTTATGTCAATATGAAAGGCTCCCTCATAGCAAATATTCACCTCTTTATCGCTAAAGGGATCCAGAGCAGGTGGTGGTACTGCGACTGTGTGTGTGCATGTGCACGTACCACCATTTAATTTTAGCCAACAAGAGACCTGCAGATGTTTGAGTGGAGGACTTCATACTCAGCACTGCCTCTGCAGGCTGTAGCAGGGATTTCAGTGCCACGCTCACACTCCTCGATAATGTGAATGGCTTGCAGAACCACCCCTGTCTGAGAGGTAGACATTGAACTGGGGTGCAAGTCCCCTCTTAACAATTTTGAAAAGAAATTTACAAAAGTAGTTTTGCACTTATGTCATGATGATATGACATATAGATAAATATAGAAACTTTTTTTTTTAAATGACTGTAAATAGTGGTCCACTAGTCCAACAGTCCACTGTGTGTGTGTCTCTCTGTGTGTGCGTTTTCACTGCTGTTAATGAGTGACAGTGTCTGCCTCCAGAATGCTGATAAAAGTTAGGTCGAGGACACTGGTTTGCTTCTCTCACACACAGACATGCACACAAACATTCACACACACAGAGTGTTAACTATTTCTTATCTTGTGCCAACTATGACTTGCCTTATCTGTAAGGCATGAGACACTCTGCTGATGCACACAAACTACACGCACACACAGTACATACACATTATATATATATACAATATATGTATCATACACATGGATGTATTTATAATGCCCATTTTGTTTAGGTCAGTGTACTGTAGTTAAATGTATAAGGTTTACCAACAAAGCCATGCTTAGATTGTACTTTTCTCTGACACTGTCTTGTCTACAGGGTCATTGCTGTTGTGCCCACCCTGTTGACTGTAACCTGGACAGGACTGAAGGAGTGGGGTTGACCTGACCTCAGATTCCTCACACATAACAACACCTACCATGGCTGCAGTTTTAGAGAGCTTTGCAGCCTAACAGGTGTTAGAAGTCAGTGGTGAAGGTTGGCTAGAGTGAAATTGAAGCTGTTTATCCAACTGTATGTTTAAATTTTCTGTGTGTATAAAATGTTGCTCTTGAACTTCCTTTACCAAACAGAATTGGACATGTTCTTCATGACATGTACTTGTCTGGACTGCAGGACATTTACAGGTGACATTCCTGCAGTGGTTGCACAGGTAGCGATGTGTTTTATGTCAACTGGCAACGATTGGTTTGTCAGAGCTGAGGAGGGAGCAACCAAAGTAATGGAGACAGAGTAGGCTACGGCAACTACTAGTATGATGAAAACCTAGGGAGCATCCAAGAAAATTTTCTGATGCTCCAGATAAAAAAGAAACTGAGGAGACAACCTTCATTTTGGAACTAGTAGTTTATCTTAAACATTACATTTATCGAAAAAAATAATGTTTTTATATAGTCTGTAAATTATATAATGCTTCTTTAACATTGGTAACTAAGATGGAGGTCATTTATACTGTATACTGTCATACTGTCATACTTTTAATTGACTTATTCGATGTCTGCCTGTCTGTCCTAGGTCTTATTTTGCCTTAAAACAACCCAGTCCCCAGCCTCCATACACTGACCAGCCAGGAATGATATACACACACACACACATACGCACACACACACACACACACACCGAACTGGAATAGTACTTATGGCCTTTGACCTACTTTCAGCCCCAGCTGGCCTCCTTGCCCCATTTATTCAGTCTTTTTCCTGCTCACCTTTTCATTCTCTCAATTCACTTTTCTCCATCTTTCCACCCTGTTACTTTAATATTACAAAGTGATTAAGGAAACTTCCCAGGATGCTTTATCCTTTATTTTAGCCAAAATGGCCATCAAAGTAAAACGTCCTCTTCAGTTAAAAAAACAGAAGTAATTGAGTAGTCTCTTTATTTCTATATACCATGCTGCATGGTTCAGGGAGTCGAGACACAAAATTGTATAACAACTTGATCCATAATGTAAAACAAACTCATCAGGTCACATGAATGCTTTGAGACACTCTGTCTTCACAGGAGACAGGTGGCATTTAATATGCCTACTCGTTTAGACAGTGAAAATCTAATTTCCTCTTCTCTCTCCATGAAAGACAGAGGCAATAGAGAAATCCATTTCGTTTTCGCTCATGCAATGTTTAGCAGATCAGTTTGCTAAACAAGGACGGGCAATGGCGCGTTAATGGACCGTTGAGGATGTCAGCTCTGGTAATCTTTTTTTTTTTTTTTTCTGTCTCACAGGATGTTAATGTAATATGCTAAAAGTACAGATTTTATCTAAGGTAGTCATTAAAATGTCGCTCTATGTCCAGCTCGTCGACTTGCAAATCCTGTAAATGTTAGCAGGTAGTTGTTTGTGGATTATTTCCACCTCTTTATCCCCACTTTACTCAATCCCTTAACTGTCTGCCTAGGTGTGTGTGTGTGTCTTTGCACCATCTTTCACATTATTTTCTTCCCTTACTGTACTTTCCTCCCTTCTTAATCTGCATTTGTTAATGGGCTTGTAGTTGTTTCTATGCTCAGACAAGTGCATACTGTGCATGATGTGGTTTTGTAAGCTTCCTATAAGCTTTAAAGAATGTTCTAGTTTCAACTGCCCTCAGGTTCCTGGTGGTTTGCAGAACTTGTTCTCTGTCTCAGTTTCGGAAAAGACTTGTTCCCACTTTCCAGGTTGTCTCGAGTATCCATCTTTCTTTATGAAATGAACCACTGCAGTGTTTATTTTTGGACCACAGGCTGTAGGTTTTGCAGGCTGCCTTGACATTTTAAGTGAATCTGACTTAAAAACTGAAAACATATTTCTGTAAGAATGAACCTCAGGCCATTAGCCACAAGCTAGCTTCATGTTGTACAACATGCATGTAACTAATGAGTTGTAGTAAAGAAATGATATGAAGCCTAACAGATTCTTAAACAGCAAAAGTACACATTTCTTCCACAGTGCATAAAGATTCTCAGGAGCAGCCACCCTGTTCCATTAAAACAGTTTCCTTTACCTCACTTAAGTAAATTAATCGCTTTCATAAATCTTCTCTCCTGTGTTCATTTGGGTGGGGGGGTGTCGCTAAACATGATTCATTGCGGCCAGGACCTAAACTGAGAAAATTATCGTTTTAAGAAAGTATAAACCCAACAGGAAAAGGTCTGTGGTACATTTTGCACCTACCCTGTCATTTCAGAGGAACTTATACAAATTTAAACACTGGTCTTTGTTTTTGAAGGAAACAGTGACTGTGGTAATTTTATATCATTTTTACTCATTTTGGGGGCTTGGCCATGGGTACTGTCTATGTGAGGTGTTATTTCTGCATATACAAAGTTTTCCTCCCTCCCAATACAGCAAGTTGTTTGGTAGGTTTCTCAAAATAACAGCCTTGATTAGCACCTTAAGCCCGATTGTGGAAAGCTTCTGGTGGTAAGTAGACAGGTGCAGCAGCAAGAAGAAAGGAAAAGGCGAACAATATAACCAGTTATTAGAAAGGCTGCAGTGAAATACAGAAAGACAGAGCGAAAGGAGAATGAAAGGAAGTGCAAAGAACAAACTATTTCTATTAAAGGCTGAGATGAGTATCAGGTCACGGAAAAAAACAGCATCTGACTAAACAAATATCGAAAAGGGTTACACCTTTGTGAGTGTGTGTCAGAAAGCCGATGGTAAGTCGCAGTTAGATCAGTTGTTTCACTAACCACTCAGCAGATTCCTCAAAGTTTTCTGGCTGCTGTGTGTTTTTCTTTTGTGTGTGGAGAGAGCGAGGAGAGAGAGACAAGTGTAGGCCTTAGTTTGTGTAAACGTGTGTGTATCCTCAGTGATGTTGGTGAATCTTCCTCAGCCTTAGGCTCAGTGTTAAGGGGACAGAGAAGCAAGCAGCAGTTGACCCATTGATGGGTGGAAGTGACTGGGTCAAATGAGAAAGTGTCAGTAGTTATGTGTTCAGGTGGTGGTTTGTGTGTGCACACCCCAATAGGCAGCTTAATGTACCATCACTCTGCTTGTTGCCCCAGGCCAAAGAAAGTGCAGCTCAGTGTGTGTTTAAGCTTGTGTGTGTCAGTTACAGAGAGGGAGGAGGAGCACAGACAATCAGTGAGTTATTTTCTGTGTTAATTCTGCTGAAATTACAGCCCGATTAAAAAAAAACAAAACCTTAAACAACTTGATTCAATCCAATGTATGCTATTTAACAAGCAATCCTCGTGGTCATAATCAATTTGAGAGTATGGATGATAACAGGATTCAGGGCTTATAAAATAATTCAGATGCAAAAAAGTAACAGCAGGATTTACAGGGTTTCATAAAAGCGCTTGAGTAACATTTAACTTAGGTGCATTGGGTAAATTGAGCAGTGCACACAAATGTTCATTGAAGCACACTGTGGAGGGATCAACCTTTGCCAGTTTATAAAACAGAGCTTAGTTAGAAGTAAGGAAGAAAATAAAGAGTAAATGTTACTTTTCTAACTGATCGATAATAATGATGACCCTGAGGATCCATTTTCTTGCAGTCCTCCAGTCTTTGGAGAAACACAGTGTGACACACACCCACGCACATACACACACACACACACCCTCTACCCTATGAGTGCCATCAACGCTGTGTCCCGGGCTGTTAAGTGCTCCCATCAAAAGCATTCCTCGGCTCTCTCCCTCCAGCTCCAGTCTCACTTCCCCTGCCAACAACAACGCTTGTGTTGACTCCTGTAGATCCATCTGACTCAAAGACCCAGTGGAACGTTAAGGGGATTAAAAGACCAAACTGATCCAAAAGCAAACATAAAGCTGCAGCCCCAGCTGTCACATGAAATATGTATCTCAGAAATTGATCAAATTAGGTATTTTCTGCAATTACAAAATGTAAATTTGGACGGTGGAGCTATTTTTTCAACCGATTTCAAGGAAATGTAGAGTAATAGGTACATTGCTCTCCTCTAATGTAAGGGTATATTACAGATCTTTCATTATCAAATACACCAGCTAATAATTTTTTAATCTAAAACACTGTAAATCCTGGAAATGTCTAAAGGCTAGAGAGTCTTTGATTTATTTTAAAAATCTGCACTGTGTGCTCTAGATATTAGCTGGCTGTGATCTTTGTACTTTGAAGAATGAATAGAGACCCAAAGAAAACCTGAGTTTATGGTAAACCTCACAGGTTATATCTGTTAATGTTGAGCTGCAGAAAGTAATAAAGTTGTGCTAGTTTTATTTGTAGGCCAGAGCAATAAATACTTGAGTGTGACAACCAAAACAACTGGGTATAATTTGTTAAAGAGTATAGTATTAGAATTGGCTCTAAATTAATCTGTATGAGATCTAGTCAGGATCACTAACCTGCTTTCGCTGTTAGCCAGAACCCAGATATAACCAGGTTAACCACCGATTAGACTGTACACACTGCACAAGTGCAAACTGGATTTGTGGTATGAACTATACTGGACCATATAAGACTGTATTAGAACCTTCAATCTTGATTAGTCCACTGAGTCAACCAGACATACAGTAGTCTGGTCTAGACTAGACTGAACTGACGAGGTACCAGATTATGCTAGACTGAACTGGAGTAGGAGTTTTAAGACTTTTCTCTCATGTTGGCTCAAAAAGTTATCGATTTTTAACTGGTTGAATTAGACGTCCCTGTAAAACAACTATGGATCTTGGAATTAGACTTCATGTTGGGGGACTTGATTCTTTACTCAAAACAAAAGTGTTAAGACAACACTGGACTGCACTATATTTTACTGCACATCTGTATAATTTACAAATACTACTGTGCTATATTGTACCGCTTAAGTAGAAACGTCTGCGTATAGTCTGTTTTTGCCCAAATATATTTAATTCAAGATAGATTAACAAGACAGGAATGTTACAGTTGATTTTGAGTTGTTTTTGTGTGTAACTGCTAAAAGAACAGAATGTCTGAGTTGATTTATTTGGCCTTCAGTCTCCTCAGTCCGTGCAGGAGGATGTAGTTCAGAGCTGGAAGGTTCTGCCTCTGTGGGAGTAGTGTGTCTGACGCGGGCTGTATTTTCCTGTCATTAGGCAGACATCACCAGGCATGCACATAGCAACCTACCGGCACACCCCTGCTTACAAAGGAAAAAGAGAGGGAGGGTGTGTGTACTGCATGTGTGCATCTGGAGGCAGACAAACAATCTTCAAGGTGCTTAGATTGTCGTGGGAAGCCGTTTTAGGCAAGGAGTGCCATGATCCCCGAATGGACTAAACAGACTGAGTTTTAGCCCTGCAATTTCTTTGTTCCCACACGACGCACACACTAATACATATGCATACCCAACAGATAAATAGACAAAGATGCCTTTTTTTCAAGCACGTAGAGACACATAATTAGTGTAATTTGACTATATACAGTATGCATATTTTCTACATAAACCAACATTCAGGTGCAAGAGCATGGATCATACTAATGCAGAAACACATACTTACTGACCTTTTGTCTCATGAAAGAGAGGGAACATTTTACTCAAGGCTAGCTCACCTCTAGAGACAGATTAAAAAGACTTTACTTGGAAGAGGAGGAGGGACCATGATGAGGAGGGGCGAGAGGAAAGGAGGTTGTTACTGTGTTCCTCTTGGCCAGGCAGGAGGAGGGAGGAAGAAAAAGAAGCAGAGGAGGAGAGGTAGGAGAGGTTAACTGTCGTAAAGTTGAGAGGTTCAGTTAGATCCTGTCTCGATTCTCTGGGCACTGGGGAAGCTGGGAGTTGTGCAGATCTGAAAAGGCAGGAGACCAGTAAATCAGTTCGAGAGAGAGGAGATGTGGCACCGAGCGTAGACGTTGGTGGAATGAGTGTGGATGGAAAGAGAAGAGAGAGAGAGCAAGGAGTAAGAGAGCGGGGTTAGAGAGGCAGAGAGGTCGTATGAGAGTGATGACAGTGAGAAAGAGGGGGACGGAGGAGGTAGTAAAGGAAGGAGGGGGTTAAGGGCAGAGAGAGAGGCAGCAGGGGGAGAAAGTGGAGAGTCTAGGGGAATGAGGATTTCAATCTGTTGGGAGGAGAAAAAAGAAAGAAGAAAAAATAAATAGAAAGAAGAAAATTAACATTAAGGGATGATATAGATATAGGAAAGGAATATGGAATTGGGATGTAGACAAAATAAGTAAAACGGGAAAGGAATAAAAGAAAGAAAGAGAAGAAGAAGAGAGGTTTATATATGTTCAGGGAGTTATATAAACAAAGAAATGGCAAAAAGAGCAAGAGAAGAAGGGAGAAAACCAGGTATAACCAAAGAAAAGAGAAAGAAATAGAGGTAGAGAGTAGGAAAAAGGAGAAGAGCTGTCGAGTCTGATGAGAAGTTTTTACAGCTGAACTAACACATTATCCCATCCAGAAATGAGGGAGGATGGAGGGAGGACAGAGGAGGAGGAGAGGCTCCTAGAATACCTCCGTGTGACTAATGTCTTTTCTACACACATTTCACTCCATCCATCCATCATTGTGTCCACCTTCTGCTCTCTTTGTTAAAACAACAGGCGGTCGAGGCAAATACTTGGAGACTACTGTTTGCCCTTTTTATAATCACCTTAATTTATACTACTTGAGCCTTATACATCTCTATATAAACAGCTGTGCAGTGAGGGAATAAATCAAGACCCTTTGTTTTGTTTGGTGACAGATGGACACAGTGTGGGCTAGCAAGAAGTCTTGCCTTTGAATTTTCACGCCTGACACCCTGTAGGCAGTAAAACCATGGTGGCTTTGGTACTAACTACCTAGTTCTTCCTAAAGAAATGCAAAGTAAAATAGATACAGGTGATGGTCATTTTGACATTCCTAACATTTTAGGTACCCACTTTGGTTTTATCAGTGTTTAGATTAGTGTGGCCAAACTGAGATCCATAGTATAACTTAACTGATGTGTCTCCCAGCTACAGTAGAATCCCAGTGATACCATAAAATGTGCCACGGTAGTAGACCAGTAGAACACTAGTGATGTCATTGTGACCTACAGTAGACACTAGTGGTGTTTTTAATTCTAGTGATGTTGTCATTGTTGTTATCAAAACAGGAATAAGTCAGAACTCTAACTTTGTGAGCTACATTAGAGCCTAGTGATGCCATTAGAGCTGCAGTAGAACACTAGTGATGTCATTATCAACTTAACTGACGTCATTGTGAGCTATAGTAGAACATTGGGGATATCATAACCTACAGTACTTCAGTACTAGACTAATAGAACACTAGTGATGTCAGCCTAGTAGCACTGAAGTGATATCCTTGAGAGCTCCAGAACTTCTTCAGTGATGACAAACAGTGAGCTACAGTACAGAATAGTAGAACAGATGCCACAGAGCTGTAGTCGAGCATTAAGGATGTCATAACTCTGTAGTTCTACAGGCACGAGACTAATGGAACACTACTGATGTCACTGATAGCTGTAGTAGGACTCTCATCCTCAGAGCCACGGTAGTATCACTAGTGATGTCATTGTGAGCTTATGGTGCAGAACACTAGTAATATCATAACTTTAGTAATGTCATTGTTGCCAGTAGAACCCTGATGTCATTTTGAGCTATAAGAGAATATTAGATGTTGGCAAACTACAGCATTACAGTGTCCAGACCAGTAGAACACTAGCGTCATTGATAGCTGCAGTAGGAATCTGGTGATCCTTTTTGAGAGCTATGGTAGAACCTCTAGTGACGCTATCAGAGCTATAGTGGAGCATTAGGAATATCATAACCTGGTGATGTTCTTTGTGGAGCTACATTAGAACCTAGTGATGTTGGCCGATAGCCGCGGTCAGGAAATCTAGTGATGTCACCAGAGCTACCACTCTATTCTTCCTCTGTGACCACATCCCAACTTCTCTTTCCCTTCCTTCTGTACAAACCACCAAAAAGCTGACTGAAAACAACAAAATAGTCCAAGTCTGCAGCTGTTTATTATTAAACCAGTTGTTCATAAGGCAAATTAAGTCAAGTCAAATCAAGTTCATAATGAAAAGTCTGCATGAGGTTGTGTTCATTTTCTGCAAGATAAGAAAGTATCAAACCTCAAAATGTCTATATTTAAGGCTATGTTTGTGTCTGTTTCAATCTTTATCAGACCGTATATGTTCAGCTAGATAAGCCTCTATCAGGCACATTGGCAACATGAACCCTTTGTCCTTCTTTAAAAATGTTTAATCCACAGGACGTGACCTGAAGGGGCGTTTTCTGATAGGATTTCCATACAACTGCTCTTTGTAGTCTGTGAGACACCTTTGTTCGCCACATGGTGGCCTATTATGTGTTTTAGTACTATATTTGAGTGGTATTGTTTAACCCAAAAAGGAGTAAATAGAGTCAAACAGAAAACCCATTATACACACTGAACCTTGCTAACTCCTACATCCAGCCTGCTACCATCTCTATATCTTCCTGTTTGTCTTTCTTTGTATTATTCTCCTCTATTTGGCCACATTTTATTCCTTTCTCCTCAGTCGCACTTTAAATTCCATTCTCCTCACCCCTCTTATCTTCCTTACCTCTTCCTCTTTCTCCTCCCCTCACCCTTATTTGTTTCTCCACCTACTTCTCCCAATTTCTCCCACCCTTCCTAGTCAACTGTGGGTGCCCTCCACCCCTTTGTTTTTTCCAGTGTGCAGTTTCACAGCAGACCAGTTAATGCGCTGTCAAGGACACGCTTCTGATTTTATGTCCCAACACGACATCTCAGTTGATATTAAACTCACTACTTTGCTTTTGTACTATTCTCAGGGATTTTATTGTTGTCTTTGTTAAACGTTGTGTGTTTTAGTTGCTTCATTATAAACTATATAATTCCTGTGTGTTTTATGCTGTATTTTAATGGTAATTGAGAGTGGGAATAGTGGTGAGAATGACAAGTGTGTTACTGCAAACCTGAAGATGGTGGTACGTCTGGAGGATAAGCATTATGAGAGGTCATCCTAAGCTTAATCCTTAACCTGCTGGACACAATTGCTTCTCTCTAAAAATGCTCCATCTTCAACACACTTATTGTCGGCACAAGTGGTTTCATTAGTATGGTTATAACCACAAAGTGGTTATACTAGACTACAGTAACTGTTACTTCAGTCATTCTAGTTCTACCCAGTCTAAAACAAGTGGATTTTGTTGCTGCTAGAAACAAAAAACACAAATCATCCTCCTTAACCAAAGTTCTGTAGGTTTACGGCAAGTAACCTGATGTTTACTTTCTGTAGCAAAGCAAGTAGTTTCTGGGGATTGCTACCTTAAGACAAAGTATAGTGTTGGAGGGGTAGTGAAAAGATATTGATTTATCTGAAAATACCACAGTGTTTAATGCAGCGCTTCATAATCCAATAACCTCTCTCTTCGCCTATTATCAAGGTCCCCCAGGGTGTCAGGAGCGAGTGGCCCACCGCCAGAGTATCCGCTTGGTCGCATCTATGAAGCTGCCTTGCCTGCTGAGGCACTCCACCGCCATCATGTGATTCAAAGATGGCCGCATCTGGCTAAGAAAGTGGCTGGACACGGTTCAGGAAAAGGCATGCTCTAAGAATTAAAGAGGGAGGAGACTGATTACGCGTGAACTTACATCTGTAAGGCTGCCACCAATGGCTTCGGTAGCTATGAACATCAACTACACACTCACTGCTATAGGTAAGTGATAAAAATGTTACTGAGACATGATGAGACACCAATATAAACTCGGATTTGTTTGTCATTTTTCGTAACAAAACTTGTCCAAAATCTCCCAAAGATAACTTTTTATTTTTGAGAAAGACTTGTGATTGTGCAGGAAAGTTGTACGTCTTCTGTTGAAGTAGTACAGTTGTGCTTTTTGCAAGAGAAGTTTATGTGTTGTTTAAAGGAGCGACAGACTACTAAAAACAACCATCCAAGGCAACCAAAATCAGTTTCTTTATTTCCTATCCTCAGTTGCTTCTCCCATTAATTTAAGTCTGCATCTGGTCTCTGTACTCATGCTCCTCCTTCTTGTCTCTATTACATAGCTGATTTTTCTTTTTATTTTTCTTCCGTCTTTCTTTGTGATTTTCATGCCTGCTCATTCCCACCGACTCTGGAGTTTCCTAGGATATAATTAGCCAGGTTAGGTTGGTGGGGCCATTATCGTATAGCAATTAAAGCCTGTAGTTCTTCAGACAACAAAAGCACTGCTTTTGTCTGATTTTTTCTGCTTGTGTGTGTTTGTGACCACAATTATTGTGCTTGTGTGTTTCTGTATAATTATGAATGAGCTATTTGTTAAAGGAGATGCTTGTGTTTTTGCTCTGGCTGAGTTTGTGTGTAGGACATTGCGTCAGTGTAGTGTGGAATGTCACGTTCCTGTGCGCGTCTCAATTTAGATGTCACTATGAAAGAGACATCGTCGTGTTTTGTTCTTTCTTTTTCTACATTATCATTTTGCACCACACACAGCAGGCTCAGTCGGTTGTCAGCATGTCTGGGGGTGTGTACCTCCTTTTGTTTGTCTCAGTTGTACAAACACTGAGCTGTTATGTGGTGGCTGTAGTCTTTGACCCTGTGGACTCTGACAACCTTGCTGCTCAAATACAGGTGTGTGTGTCTGAATATACTGGGACTCAAATAGCTGCTTCCCTCAACTCTCATCCATGTAAACAAAATACCTGGAGGGAGGACATCTACACATGCAAGTCTGTGTGTGTGTGTGCGTGCGTGCATGCATGCGTGCTTGAGGGTCTCCACACCCCTCTCTCTGTGTGTGCTCATTCCATGTGTTTGGGCACATGCCACTCTGTGTGTGTGTGTGTGTGTGTGTCAGTCTGTGTTTGTGTGTGTGTGTGTGTCAGGTTTCAGTCAGTAGAGCGGATGCCAACAGCGAGATTAAGACTGCGCTGCCTTCCAGAGAATCTGACTAAAGCATCTCTTTCTGCTTGGTGTCGGCGCTTCAAAGACGGGTTCGAGTAAAATGCTCTGATACAGATATTACCAGCCGATATTTTTGGTTTCTTAATGATTGTTGGTGATACAGACTTACGTGTTTTGATAAATCTTGGAATTTAAATTCAACTTTGAGCCAAAGCTATAACAGTATAAGGAGATTTTTTCACCAAAGTGGGAATCTTAAAGAAAGTACTGCTATCAGAAAACTGAATGACATTAAAGATTCCCTTTTTTTGAATAAATAATGATTTATGACATGAAACCAATCAAGAAGCAAACATCCAAGAGTAGCAGTATCCATAAATATTATTGTCATTTTATCTGCATTGATCAAACAAGTCTCTGTTCCTGTATTGGCAGTAAATAGTATCCTTATATTCCCCTCGGTAATCATTATTGGCATGTGATGTCCCAAGCTGTATCGGTCTTGACCTGAACTTCAAAGGCGGGCTGGCATACAGAGGGCAGCAGGGTGGGGGTGGGGGTTGGGGGCAACAGCTGCCGCTGAGGTCATCCATGCAGACAGCTGCTGCCTCTCTCTCTCTCTCTCTCTCTCTCTCTCTCTCTCTCTCTCTCTCTCTCTGTATCTCTCAGTCTCTCTCATTCACTGTCCCTTTCGTTCAGTTTCATATATGCACACACATACACATGCAAATCCCCATGAGTTTGTCAGTTAATTTAGTCACATCTCATTAGACAGTTAAAATGAATGAATGTGAAAGGTGAATGTGAAGGTGAAATGAGGAGTTTATTTCTGAAAGATTTCTTTTACACCTACACACATAGATTTAGTAGTTGACAAAACAGTCTCATCTCAAAGTGAATGTACTAGTTGTTGTATCACACTGTGATCACACAGTGATGGATATTTCCCGGTGTCCCAGAGTACAGTATAAAATGTAATGATGAGGAACCCTAATGTACTTAATGGTTTACTTAAAATCTTAAAATCAAGCTGACACAGATTCTGGTCAAATCTGCAATCCGAAAACTGAAAAAATAACTTCATTAAAAAGATAACAAATAAGAAAACATGTCATATCACCACATCATGTCATAGACTAGCTTCAAGGAAACTGCCAGCAGCTAACAAATGTACAAAAGTTCACATGCTGCACAAGCATAAGAGGCTACATCACTACATTCCTAGATTACACAAATGGTACCCAGAGATACTTTGTGCTCCACCAGGTTAACCTTCAAAGATGACCTCTCTCTGTAATTCAAGCCAGGAATCATGCCACAGCATCTCCTTGGAGAGGCAGTTAGCGTGGAGAGCGGTGTTTTCATAGCTGGAACAATCTGCATAGGCAATGATGTCCAGAGCGTGAGGGTAACGACTGCGTGCATGGGTGCAGTTGTCTTTGCCTAAGAAGTGATGGCCTGTCCTCATCTGCTTATAACTAGATGAAAATGAGGAGCTGTAGTTGTGTTTTCTTCTGCTTGGTTCTGTGTTTTTCTCTCCACTGTTTTACTTTGCCTCCTCACGTCCTCCCCTCTCGCCTCCTTCTGTCTCTGCTTTCATCTCCGCTCCTCTCTTGTGTGGTCCTGCGGTAATTATTCTATGACCGCTCCGTTTCACAGTAATGAGCCCACACCTGCGCCTTATTGTCTTTCCCTCTCAATTTCTAACCCAAAGTATCTTTAGCACCTTTTTCCTATTAGCACTCAATCTCGGCCCTCATTCCACCTTCCTCAGTCAGCCGGCTCATTTTTCCCTGACCACGTTTTAATTTGTATCAATATTTTCACAGTTTCCCATTTTTCAAGGGTGTAATAGCATTTGATTACAATAAAACATCCACTGTTCTGCTGCCCGGTGGTTGGAAGTAATGGAGAGGCATTTTGTGAAGGCAGGCTTTTGTCAGCGGGGGAAATTAGAAGATTCCTTGAAGTATTTGTTCTTTTATTGTGTGAGGGTTGGCAAATGTTTGCATGAGTAAATAGTCTCTGTGTGTGTGTGTGTATGTGTGTGTTTATCTGAGGGCTTGTATACATGCATATGTATGCGTTGGTGTGCACAGATTTATGGGACCACCAGTAAAGTGAAACTGAGAAAGATATTTAATTTTTTTTCTGTTCGACAAACCTCAGTGTCCTTCAAAAACTGAACGCCAGGAGAGCTCTCATTTCATCCTCCCACTCCCTTTCTTGATCCCTCTCTCTCTTTTTCTCTGCTGTCTGTCTTTCCTACTCGCTTGTCTGAAATTCTGAAATTGTTTTCCCCCCTCCCAGATGAATGATAGAAAATTTATAGTTCAAACCAGATGTGATGACAATGGGAGTGTGTCTGGAGCAGAGTGCGTAAGGAGGAAGGAAGGAAGCGGTTTGGAGTCGCGTGTGTACGTGGGTGTGTGAATGTCAAAATGTGCGTGTGTGTGTGCTTTTAGTGCATGTGAATATAAAAATGCTGTTTTTAGTTTTAATGATAGCGTTCATCAGTGCACACTTGTGTCTGTGTGTGTGTGTGTGATTTGTGGTGATTTAAGACTTCAACCATAGCAGCTGACATCTGGTCATAATTGGAGAACAATGAGGAAAGAGAGGCAGAGAAACATACCAAACATAGACATAATGTATGTTTGAATAAATGAGCCTGTACATGATTTATGGTAATCAAGCGGCAGATACATAATGAATGTTGAAATAAGAAAAATGAAGGCACAAGATGAAATGTGACAAATGGAAAATATACCCTAAACAGGACTTGGAAGATGATTGTTATAGAAAAATGATTCTGTTGTACATTTTCTTAAATAAAGCTTTGTGGTTTTATGCCAGGATTAGTTCACTGACACTGCTAAACTCATTTAAAATCAATTATCACTTAGTACACACTGACATCCTGACATCACACAGCTCAGCCCTCCCAGTTCAGTGTGATGATGCATGCAGATTAAACCATTTCAAATTGTTGCTTCAGTCTACTTTTGTTTCACACCGAGCATCCAGTTTTTTAAAGGTGAACTCTGCTCCTTCATCCAGGTTTATTCTCTCTTCATTTAACCGGATTGCATGTGTGAGACTGCAGCTGTCTTCCGGCCAGAAACTAACACATCAGATCAGGTTGCGGACCCACATCATCTCTCTATCCCTCAGTTCCTCCATCCTGATACCTCCTCTGTTTTTGTGTTCTCAAATTTCTGAGTTTTTAATTGAGATATCTGGTGCCTCATCTGGAGAGGATGTAGAGGTGGCCAAGGTTTGCAGCCTAATTAGTATGAGTCATACACACACACACACACAGAAATGTACGAATGCGTGTGATTGCACAGAGCCTAAAAACAATCTCAAATAACCAAATCTCTTTCCTACACACACACACACACACACTCACCCTCACCCACCTAGTTCTAAACACACAAGGGCAGCTGTGCCTATCTTGCTGTCTATTCCTAAATGTGTGTGTATGTGTGTGAGTGTGTTTTGGAGTTAGTGTTTTTACCGCCAGATTCTTCTGCTCAGGTTACACACACACCACGATTTTTTTTCACTAATGGCAGAAAAATGCATGGAGTGAACCTGGAGCTGCAGATCGCTGGTTCGGAGAAACCGCTCAGTTGGTGTTCAGTTGAGGGTTTGAGGCCTCACGGGATGGAAGGGGAGGGAGGGTCTCAATCCTGATTTACAGAACATGAAAAAGATGTTATTTTAAAATGCAGCCCAGAAATCATCGAGTGGTTTCGTCTCCCTGCTCTTGAACTACATCGCTGCTTTTACTAGCCTGGAATCAGATCCCACTAGAAGTTTCTTCCATATGTCTCGCCTCCTGTGACTCCCTTTGTTTGTGTCACTTGGATAAAAATACTAAAGATCAGGGGACATTTATTTTATTGTAGCATCAAATTTTGTTATAAAATTTTACAGATCACAGAAGATTTAGCTTTTATTTAGCCTTTATTTGGAAGTCTGCACTCAGCAAATACAGGGAGAGAACAAGGGAGATGACATATAACAAAGGTCTTAGGCAGTAATGAGACTGGCACAAAAGTAGAACCAGACCAGTATGACTGGTCATTAATTGTATATACGTCTGTTTTTCTGTTTTTACCATCACAGTCATTCCATGAGGCTCTGTATCATATCTGTTCCGTTCATGTTGGTCCTTCTGTTGTAACAACATGCCGCCCTTAGAGTGAGGTAGACAAAGCTGGATTTCCCGGAAATCAGGGTGGCACTGTGGTGAACAGAGATGTAAACATGGTGGTGTGTGTGTGTGTGTGTGGGTGTTTGTGCTCATAGTGAAATAGCATTGGGGGACTGTGGAGCTGCTGACAAGAGGAGTCGAGTTTCAAAAGCTGTTTTCTGCCTTGTTGTTGAGTCCAGTAGAGACAAACACACACAGATGCGCAGATCCACAGAGATATATGTTCTGTATCTCTGCACATATACTGTATCAACAAGACCAGACAGGAAAACATTTGTCAGTTCATGCACATACACAGATTGACAGATGTGAACGAAATACACACACACATACACAAGATTGCACACTCCTCAGGGGCCCTGGCCTCCATTTCACGGCTGTCTGTCCCACATCCTTTGGTTTTGCCTCGTTTCACTTCCAACAAAGACATGGAAAGAAGATGGACTGGAGGGAGACACAGAGAAAGAAAAGAGTCAAGCTTCTGCTTTTTCCTGGCTTCAGTCTGAAGATGTCAACAAGTCTGGAGAACAAAAAAGAATAATCATTGAAGTTTTGAAGAACCTGTGTCCTAACAGGATGAGATGTCACACTGGAATCCAAAACGGTGTGGGGATGAAGAGAGTTGATTCTACTGCATCTATTGAAACTCAAACTTCATAAATAGAAGAAAGAAAGAACAAGCTAACTAATACCTTCTACACTGATTAGCTGGTAGGTGGTCTGATAAAAGTATAATAGCTCAACACAGAGTAACATGGAGAAACAATTAAACATCAAGGACATTGAAGATAACACACTGTTAGAGGATGTGATTTTTGTTGTACGAAACAAGGACACAGTTGTGGTTCTTCTCAAAAGTCAGCTTGTCACCTTCTCTCAGCTTCATCTCTCTTTGTTATTTCTCTTACCTACCTCTGCTCTCTCTCTCTCTCTCTCTCTCATGGCCCTCCCGTTGTATTCCCTCTGCGGCACCAGCTGACGGAAGGTGTCTTTTCTCTCAAGCGTCTTTCAGCCCCTCGTTCTTCCTCCTCCTGTTTGCCTCCATGCTCCATTTACATCTGTATATGTGTTTGAGTGCGCATGTGAGGCAGTGAGTATGGCCCGCATCTGCTGATTTTATGCCAAGTCAAGCTCTCATAGACCCCTAATGGGTCTTAAATACCCTCTGATAGCTTTGACTTCAGTTCTCAGTACGAGATGCCATCTGTCAGTCAGCAAGCCTTTTTCTCGAGGCCCGAGCAGTGAGTCACCCTGAAGAGGAAATCCACCACAAAACTGAAGTGATGTGTGTATCATTACTGAGAGTTTCATAGCTATTGTTTCACTGAGCCTTGAAATCTCCTCAGCTCACCTACCTGAATTACATTCCTCCTAACAAATCTTCCAGCTCCTCTCGCTCGAGTGTGCTGTCATGCTACATTTATGCTGAGTCAAATTTACTGTGAACGCAGCGTATTGACCAGGGAAAACTGCTGATGTCTGCTTCTACCCCCCCCCCCCCCCCCCCCCACACTGCTTAAGTTGAATTAATCAACAAAAACAGACGTAGAAGCATCAACAAGTTACTTGGATTGATTCTTGATCATAAAAAGATGTCATCCCTACGTTGCTTTTCATCCTATCCTCTACCCATCCCTCACTCTGTCTCTTCCTTCACTCCCAGTCTTTGTAAATTCGGTTTCAGGGTGGAATTTGTCTCTCACTTCATCTACCAGCTGTTCACAAAGTCTAAAGCAAGCGTGTTTTCACTCTGGGTTTCCACAGCAACTCTCCCATAGCTAATATGAGGTGTAACTTTACTTCGCTGTGTGTGTTTTGGCATAGTGGGCATCCTTAGAGTAAAAAAAATACAAGTATAATAAGTAACAAATGTAGCAGAATTTAAAACGGGGTATTTAGTGCAATATTACTCATATCATGAAGTACATTCTGTCCCCCACATACATGTAAAACTATGTGGAAGTGAATATTTGAGGACAGTTAGATACATATATTTGGCATCAAATTTTTGGCCACACAGTTCCTGATTTAATTCAGTTTCCAGTTTTAGAAAGAAAGTTTTATTTTGGTTTGTGCATCGCGCCTTGTGATTAGACAAAATTTAAGAGCTTAAAAGAAATGAGTCAATATTTGTAAAGCTGTATCAAATTTGTTGCTTTCGCTTAATTCACATGAATAAGTTCAGTGAATAAGCAACCGAGAGAACAGACATGTGAAAGGCATCAACAGATCCTCTCAAGGAGACACTCACTGCTCTTAAAGTGGGTGCTTATGGGAGATGTGTCCCACACCCCCTCACTTAACAACCAACCACCAAATCCTCACAACCTCACCCCAGCTACAGCTGAAAGGAAACAAGGTGCTTCAGCATCCCACTCTGCATAGCTCCCAGTCCCCTCACACGCAGCGACGACGACTCTACATTCTCGGCACGAGGGGTGAACCTCTCCAAAACCTCATCAGTGCAAACACTCGTACACACACAAAGACTGCAAAAATGAGTTGGAGGAGGAGGAGGAAGTGGAGGGGGGAGGAGAGAGGAGAAGAGGGATTTAGAAAGACAGGGGAGAGGCAGGGAGTATGACAGATAGAGAGATAGAGTCAAAAACTTCATCAAATACACAATCACAGGGAGGAACTGGTAGAATACTTGATAGATAAATCAGATTTTTTTGGGCCAGTATCTTTTGGTTGAAAGTTAAATACAATTCTGATAATGATATATTGGCCAACAGTAGCTTTTAACACACTGTATACCAATTAAATAACAGATTTCTTTTATCCTTTACTCATGGTTATCACTGTTTAGAATTGCTACCAAGATACTGTAGGTTCTACGTGGCAAATTTTACAAATGAAAAGTACTTCAATTTCTTATTAATTATTGGCCTTCATATAAGCTGAGAATGGAACAAAAAATGAAGGACAAGAAAGCAAGTGAGAGGAAATGGAGGATTAGAACATTGAAGAGGAAATCAGAAGATATGGACGAGTAGGATTCAGAGATTCATCCAGATTCAGAAGGAAGGAAGGAAGGAGTGCAAATGGGTGAGTGTGGGTATTTGCATCTGATCACAGCAGTTAGCAGGGGAGCTGTGCACTTCTGAATAGACAGCTTAGTGGCCATTATACGGTCTGGAGGATTAGTCCTGTTCACTATTGTTACCCTCAGGAGGTACCAGCACACACACACACACACACACACACACAAACACTGTTTGAGGCACACAAACACACACACACCTTATTTCTTTGACTTTTTTTTCTCTTTTATACACTAGTTTTTTGTTTTTACTTCTTTATTATGTCTTTATCACATACTTACACTGATAGACCTATAACTAAAACACCAAAAACACACTC
This sequence comes from Lates japonicus, assembly GCA_033238685.1. NCBI lineage: Eukaryota > Metazoa > Chordata > Actinopteri > Centropomidae > Lates > Lates japonicus. The sequence goes on from BRZM01001484.1 coordinate 81,388, forward strand.
AGACGGTGTCTCCTAAACTCACCCACCCCCTACCCTGTTACTTCATAATAGGCCAGTCTATTGACAGACCTGCTTGTTCGCTGAAGGAGTCTTTTCTCATTAGGGCTGGGATTTTGTCGCTGGCCCTGCAGGCTCCATTGTCCCACTCAGAGCGGGTTATTAGGCCTTCCCGCTGTAACAACCCCCCTGCTGAATAGACCTGAGACGAGTGGAGAGCCTACGAAGAGCAGAACAGGGTCTGGCAATTAGCAAAGACATGTTTGAAGAGAGGAGGGAGAGAAAAAGAATGGAAGAATCAAGGAGAAAGAGAGAGCGGACCTGCGCTACAAAAAGGCTTCTTTTGAAGTTTTAGAAACTTTTGTCTGCTTTTTGCTGCTTCACTCTTGCGCCATCATCAAAGCCAAAGGCTGGTTCTTCAGCACGCAACGTCCCTCCCTCCTCTTCCCTCTCTCTCCTTTCTTTTCTCTCATGTTCTTCTCCCATTCGTTACTCTTCTCCCTGAGAATGCATTTGTGTCAGCGCTGAAAAGCCCTGTATCTTCTGCAGCCGCTTTGATGTCTTAATGACGACGTGAGGAGCAAATTATGCTCAGAGCCCCCCCGTCCTCTCCTTTTGTCACTCTTCAGATTCCTGCAGTTACATCTGGCTTTTCCAATCTCACTGCACTGACAACAAGCAGGCGGGATGCAATGGAAAAACGCTCACATTGAGAGGGACAATAAAGGCAAAAAAAGGAGGAAAAAAAACAGCAGGCATGGAAAAACTTGTTCCACTTATCAAAAGATTTATCACACTTTCAACTATGTATCCCAAAGCCAGTGTTTTATCTAGATTTGATAAGCCTTATTGCCTATTCAATGTTTTCATGTCATGTGGTCGTAGGAGGCGGGTAGACTAAACCGCCACCAGGCCATATCTTAGCCCCAGGAAGTTTGATAACAGGCTTTATCGCTTGTTTTTTTAAACATTTTATACGAGGTGAAACAGGCAGACAAAAAATAATGATTACAGAAAATGACTTGAGAGTGCAAATTATGTGTAATTTATACATAATGTGTATGTGATATAGACAATGTAACTGTAAAACAAGAAATGAGCTCCAACAGACTGGTTTTGTTCTGAACCATCAGGTGTGTGTGTGTGTGTGCATGTACTTACTTGTATAATGTCACCGCATTCCTCATTATATTTCACATAAATACATGCACAATATGTTTTTGCTGTGTTGTCTGGATAAGTTGTGTGTGTGTGTGTGTGTGTGTGAGTGTGTGTGTGTGTGTGTGTGTGCGTGTGCGTGTGTGTGTGCAGTTTTCCCCACGGTCTTAGGCAAACACAGTGATGGTTCTGCGGCGCCTCTGCTATCAGCCTGAAGTTTGATCAGTGTGACAGCACGTTGAAAACTGATACACATGCACACACAAAAACACACTGTGGCTATGACCGTAATTTCTTCATTTACTTGCTTTCTTCATTTCTTCTGTCTTGACTCCATTTTGCATTTGTGGGTATGTGTTTACACTATATTTTTGATTTAAGATCTTTGTTTATCTGTTTTTATGTCTAAATGTCTACATGTCCGAATGGTTATTTCCCTTTCAACTACAGAGGTTTTGAGCTGTTACGACATTGTCCACGCTTTCATTCAATGCTAACATCCTTAGACAATTTTTCTGTCATGAAGTGTTGCTTTGTTCGGGGTTTTGGGAAGCTTCGTGCAGCATTAAATCGAATTTAGCCAAGCGTGACAAGCAGTGTGTCCTTTCGGTTCTCTGCTAACTCTCTTGGCCCGAGACCGAGCTCTCGCAGCAAGTGGAAACAGAAGTAAGAAGAAAGGAAAGGGAGGCGGAGGATGTGGATGCTGTCAGACATGTCGTTCAGCAGTGAGAACAAGCCACAGGATTTAAGCCCCTGTCAGCCAAGACCTTTCTCCTCCTACTTTACTACTACTGGTTTTTCTGCAGCTATCCTTAGAGACTCTAGGCATGTGTTGTCTTAAATGCCACCATTTCCGAAACTAAGAAAATGCAGTCTTATACATGTCTGAAGACGTGCCAAATGGGATTGGAAAGAGTTGTTGAGCCTAATGAGTATGAAATCCACTCAACCGTAGTTGACCTCTTCCTGAAGATTGTCATGTGACAGCAGCAATATGTATTTGTATTTAGACAAGACACATCTACCACATACAACTGCCTGATTCATTGTGTTACCTATCAAATCTTACAGTCTAAACTTGGAGCGAGCATGTACTGGGCTGAACATATGCAATCATCTGCCTCGCTGAAATGTTCTCTGGCAAAGCGCTGACTATTGGGAGGTGGTGGCAGCAAGAGAGCATCCCGCAGAGAGAAGATAAAAAAGTTGCTTTATTAATCCAAAAAGAGCCTGAGTAAACATAAATAAGTGTTGAACAAAGCGAACAGGGGGTGGAGTGTGAGCGTCATGGCGGAGTGCATCATGATGGCGAGTTGGATTTACATGTTGCAATAGTTGTTCATCTGAGCCTGTGGCATGTGGCCTCACATGAAGCATCTTTGAAGTTAAACAGGACAACCGCATATTCTTACTTTACACATAAACACATACACAAGGGCATGTAAGTGCACGTTGGCACCTTGTGACATGCACACACCTCTATGCAAAATAATCTTGTACAAGTATTTGCAAGGCAAACAAGCTCATACACACACGCCTCACATGGATGTAACATACTCACACTAAAAGAGATTCAGTAGTTGCTGAAGTGTGACTTTGTTTGAGCCTCTGTTACATTCCAGCAGGGATCACAGTGGAGTTTAGCACTCCAGCACTGAGCCAAAGCAGCAGTAGGCAGAGCTGGGTCACACAAAGCCTAATAATTTATCATTTACATTATTTTCTGACTTTCCACAGTTCACTACTGGATGGTTGATTAACAGTATTAGGGTGCTCTGAGAGAAGCAGTCATATATAGAAATATATAATATAAAATGTCAGTGAATGTAATTTCTCTGTCACTTTAAATGTATTTATTTAATTACCAGTAAACACAGTATATGCAAAAAGCACTTTTACCATTTTAAATTACATCAAATTATACCTACTTGGATTTACTTTTGTACTTCTACAGTAACTTTTCACTGTACAATACTTGACTTAAGTTATTTGTTTGTTTTTAACCTTTTTATTGGTTTGTAGTTAATGAATTGTTGTAGTTTTAGCACATGATAGGATGAAGAGTTAATTGGAATCAATGACATTAATGGAAATGGCATTAGTTAGTGAGTGCATGTTGAATAAATGACTGAGATTTGAAGGCGCTTATGTGTTGTTGCTTAGGACACTAAACATGAGAAATATTCTTCATGTCCTCTCCACACTCATGGCCTCACAGCAGCTGTGATTGCTGCCTATGACACACTGTGAAAATGAATTCAGAATGTAAGATAAGAAAGAGGTCAAATGGGAGAAAACTGCTGAAAAGTACTAATGGTGGATATTTAACTTTCAAGGTTATAATTTGATACAGGGAAGAGCAGGGTAGAGGCGAGGAGGGAGAGAATGATTGAGAGTTCAAAGTGCTGAAGCCGAGGACGGTGTGTGTTTCAAAGGCGGCGCGTGGCGATGGATGTGAAGTTCATTAATTCAGCAAAGCAAAGCGCTGCCTTGATATTTACTAGAGTTACACATGCAGCGGCGCTGAATGACGCTTTTGGGTACAATACATTGCCATAAATGCGCTTGGATGCCAAAGATGGCGTCCTCACATTAAGGCAGATGCACACATAAATGCATGCACCCAAGATGCACTAATACACCGTCCAGTAAATTACACATTGTACACATGTGCTAATGCCAGTCAGACACATGCTCATTCACATAACCACCTTAATAGGCGCACACACAGTCAATAACACTGAAACGCAGCAACACATGTACAGGAAAAATAAATAAAAATAAAAGATAAACCCACATACACAGAACACACTCCACACACACACTTGCATCCCAATGTAAAAGACACATAGTATTTCTTCATTAAGTGCTCCTTTTACAGCCTGGGGCTCTGTGCTCTATGATTTATTCTCTTGCCTCTTGACAAAGAAACATCTTTGCTTTCTAAGGCAACAGGGCAGTTTAACAATGATATACGATGGCCACGAGCGCATTATTAAGTCATTACACCATCTGTCATCCCTTAAAATAACGTAACATAATGTTTCTGCCTCCTGGTAAGCAGTGGACCATCACGCGGCAGAGAAGCAATACTTCACTGATGGGGACATCTCACATCTATTTTTGGGAATATGACCAGTAGTTTTTTTTATAAGCGGATGGTTTTTGAGGTTGGAGCAAATTACTAAATATATCTGACTAGAGTGCACCTTAAATGGACAGAGCACCATCAGAATCCTATCTGAGAATATCTCTCCACCCAAACTTTTTAGCTCATAATCTCTTAAAACAAGGCAATTACTACCTGTGACCCTTTGTCATGTGGCCTATATCTATAATTCATTTTCAGGCCTTGAAAAGTAAAACTAATAACTCACAACTCTCATTTGGATAGTTCTGACTCTCAGGTTTGCAACCACTGCTCTATACCTTTTTCCAACTCCCAGACAGCAAGCATGAGCATGTCTTGCACTGTCGTTATTTTGGGAACTTGAAACTGACATGGACTGAAATAACTACTGTTGTTTAGGGTGTAAGCAGAGTTTTAGGGAAAAAGAATAGGCTAATTTTTCAGTCAGTGACCACAGGAATAAGTCAGACTCAAAAACACTAAATTACACTGATGATAGCATCTTAGCAACATTGTTTAAGGGAATATAGTCTAATGTACACCTGGTGAACAGGTGCGTAGGGGAGTGATATCATGTAAAGTAGATTGTGAACTCCCACTCTAGACCTTTGTTATGTAGGTCTGAATTCTCTTCTATTATATGGACTGAGATTCATTGTTGTCTTTTTATGTGGTGCTGATGCTGTAATTGTCACAGGTGTTCGACTCCTTTTGGCTGGGTTGTCACCATCTGTTGCTCTCTTCAGTATAAGGCTGTTGTTGTTTCATATGAGTTTAATGTGTGACCAAGGCCTATTCAATAAACTTAAAGGGTTTACTACCTTCTTTAGCTTAGTTTGAGGTAAAAATTTCCTTTAAAACCATGTCTGTTTAGTTCATTTTAGAGCTGCCTGCACATTTCGCTTTGGTGTCACACATATGTAACCTACATACTGTATGTTGACACACACGCTGTTTCACTTCTGTGATCTCACAGCTCCCCGTGAGCAGCGGATGTGAAGTAATTCAATAATTCCCTAGATCATATCTGTCCCTGACTGGATCACGCCATCACGTGAAATCTGCCAGGTGAATGATGCAGGCTTTAGGCTGCTGCTGTGCTTTTGCCAGATTCTGCATTGTGTCCATATCATCTCCATTTAGGCAAATCTCAGTCTGTGTTGTTGCGTGCTTGACCCCACTGCTCCATCAATGAAGTGTGCGAACGATGTAAAACAGCTACGTGAATAGTGCACTGCAGATTAAAAGATAAAGAGCACTTCCTCAGTGCACACACACACACACACACATATGCATATGGAAAGACAGAGCAAAGAAAGGAAGAAGAAGACCAGGCTACCTTGTAGCTTTATTCACAGACTTAAAAACAACACAGTTAACTTGTCCAGATCAGATCTATTAACACACAGAAGGCCGAGAAGCTTGATCCCTAACTGTATGTTTTCAGAACTCATAAAGCCCATCACTGTATGACGTTTATGAGCAGAAGTGTGGACTCACTTGCGCCTCGCGCCTGTATGTTGTTCATACGCTCTGTTGATATTTTACGCTCTGGCACAGTCCATATTTCAGCATTGGAGGAGCCCAAAGGTTATTAGTGTGTTTCTCACCATTGGTTTCTCAACATTTCATGTCATATGAAACCCAGGCCTTGTAGTTAACTTAAACCTGACCGCCAAGGTAAATGGCTCGTGCCTGGCCACAGCATCTGAAAATATACTGAGCGCTGGATCAACGAGTAACTTTACTGGAAAATTGATCTGTACGTGCTTGGCACATAAAATGCAGCATATTAATCACATGTGTGTATTTGGATAAAAATCAGATGGAGATTGGATAGGGCAGGATTTATGCTTTGTCAGCTGGAAGCGACACAGTTGAACTCTCTCTTCCTTCCTTCAATGTTACAGTGAAAAGGTTCACTGAAATACTTGGAGTCATAATAATAGTACGTGATCCCTAGTGGAAAATTTCCTTTCTTTCGCTGCCTTGCAGGGAGGGTCAGGGCCAGGAGGGTCAGGGCCAGGTCATGATGGAAGGTGGGTGGGATTTTGTTTCTTCTCAAGGACACCGAAGGAGAAATCTACCTTATACCGATTTCTCCTCTGAGCTGCAGTTGTGTTCTTTTAGAGCTGCTGCAACTTCTCTATCAACTAAAATGATGTATTGCTCTTTATCATCTGTGTTTTGTTGTTTTCAGGGCTGTGGTTTTGTCTCTTGTATGTAATGACAAGAGGACTTGAATCTGTGTTGTTCTATCACAGTTTGGACAGAGTGTCAGCTAGGGCTTAGAAATTCAATATGAGTAATTTGAAAAGGACATGGTTAGGGTGAGGACGAGAGAGAGAGCGAGTATCACCTCTAATACAGCTGTACAATGGATCTATAGAAGTTGCAGTGCACAGGGGTCTGGAACTATTTTCAGCCTTTAGAGACAGATTTTGCTTACCTGGAACAGAATTTTATTGCTGAGTAGTTTTAGCCAAAACTCTGCTCTAGCTTAAATTAGTTACCTGGAAGGGTTAAACTTATTGAGGATTTTGTCAAAAGGAACTGGGAACTTTTCTGCTCCTCAATGGCATTTCTTTTCTATTCAACCTCAGCCCGCTGCCTGACCTTCATCCTAAACCATATGTATTCTCAGAAAAGAACTTTTTTTTTCAACAGTTACATTATTGAGGTGAGCAATAACACCAGATGTGAGCTGGGATCTCTGAATATATTCAACTTGTGCCATAAAAATGTCTGTTTAACTACAAGGGCCGCTGTGTGTGTGTGTGTAGTTCATGGCTTCCTGATTGATCCACAGTTACGTCACTTACTATGCTTATCATAAAACACAGACACAGCATCTTTAGCTGCTGACTTGAACCAGGGTGAGTTTTGCACTGTTTTCTGAAAGTTGAGGCAGTCATAGACGATTACCAGCAACACAGTGGTAAAATCAGTTTATATTGAGTTAAGGTTGTAATGGCTATTTAATGAGTGCCTGGTTAGAAAAACAAGGCATATGAAATAACATAAAGATGGATAATTTGGTCAGTTTTCATTATCAAATGTCATATTTTCTCAGTCTAGTCTGGGTTCTCTCTGTTTGATGATCGTAGAAGTAGGGAATTTTGTGTAGAAGATAGGCGCTTTGTCATACACACTGAAGCGTGCGTCACCAGGCTTCCACATATACATAGGAAAACACAGCTAGGAAGCAAGTTTGTATTAATTTGGTGGTTTGATGGATCAATGGGGGCAGCTGACAGCCTAACCTGTCTCAATTCCTACTATCCCCATACAAAATCTGAATTATGTTCAAAAATGTTGATTGTTCATATGTTTTAGTCTTACAATTTTTTCGGTGTGTTCCTGGACTCACTGAGTGACTGACAGCTGGACAAACTTTCCGGGCGATGCCGCTGCCTGGTTGTGAGATACTTGGCCGAGGTAGTGATTTAACAGGCCACCAGCACATACCAGACACACACATACATACTGAAGGTTAACCCAAGAGTGAAACTGACACCTCTGCCTCCTCAAGAGATGGCTACGACAACTATTTCCACAGTAATGTGTGTGTGTATGTGTGTGTGGACAGAGTGGAAACAACAGTTGCCTTTTTCATGACCATACAGTCACCCTCCTCCTCCTCTTGCAGCCTCCTTTCCAGCACACACACATACACACACAGGTGGCTGTAATTAGTGTGTTGAGCCCATTCACTTGGCACAAGATCAAACTGCAGTCCGCTGGGCTTCATGAAATACGGAGCTCTGCACAGAGTTAGACACACACACTTATCCACACATTTGTAGATGAATGCACCTTCACTCTTTATTTGTCTTGTTCTCTCTCTAATGTGATGCTGGCATACAAAAGGTTCCCCCTAAAACTGTTTTTGTTTAGTCTGTGAAGCGAAACAGAACTCTGTTTGACTTTGCTGTAGAAACTTACGGACTCAATGTTTACTTCTGCAGGCAGAGAACACAGACAGAGAAGGTGGAGAGCAGGGGATTATGAAGCGAGATAAGCCTGAAATGTCCAACATCTCCAATCAGCCTTAAGAATACACACAGTTGGTTTTTGCTGCAGCAGTAAGCAGAACTTAACACAGCTGGACCAGCTGGGCACAAGGTTATAAAAGCAGTAATAATGCTGCTGGAGGAAAAGCTTGTAGCTCTCAGTGGTCAGATCTTTATATTGATGACCGGGCATGTCTCTCCATGTGCTGCTCTTTCACTTTGTTATTCTAACATGACTAGAATTATTGAATGATAAAAAAAAAATAGGCCATTTTGTAATAAAATTGTGAATGTTTTTACCATGGGATTGAAAAGGAAACGTAGTGCACACAGTGAACATTGTTTAATTTGGCAGTTCTTTGACAGTCAAGGTCTTGGTCAGGTTACTTACAATATTAAGTGTGAAGACTACCTCTTTATGTCTTGTATACTGCTTTTCACATGCTATATTCATTCACTACCCAGTCATTTTTAGCTGTTGTCCCATCCTTGATAAAAAAAAGTCCAGAGGACCAGTTTGATATGTCCTGTATGTTTGTGACTGATGTATTAGTGTTGGCTGACTTGATTATTTGTAACTGATCAACTGTACCTTTAGGTTATATGTATGTTTTTGGTCTGTTCGTCTCGTAGTACGGTGTTTCAAAACCTTACTTAACCAATGTCGGTGAAATTTGGTGTAATGTTTGGCCAGGGGCCAAGTAGATCTGGTTTTGTGTATAGGGGTTTCCATTCAGTCCTGTCAGCAATCCAAGGCATTTTTTTTCTTTGCAACCAGACTGTAGAGAATTATGATAATGTCTTCAAACCTTTGGTGCTTCTTATGCAGACCCGCTTCACTTGTCAGGCCTCAGAACAAACTCTGTTCTGTCTGAGCCGCAGCTTGCTTCACAGTCAGTCTTACAGCAACCTCATTCTGAGTTAAACATTGCACATTCTGTTCCATTACAAAAAGTTTAAGAAGTGATATGAATCGGTGATGAAAGCCTTTTTGGATCCAGTGAGTTTGGAAAAACTTAAACTGCTTACTCTCAAGTTCCAAGACGACATGTCAAGTGCACTACTGATCAAAATTGTTTTCGATCCCGCTTTAAGAAAATCTGTTAAAGTGCACACATGGACACTTGTGCACACTTTCAGCACAAAGAGCACTAAAGAGTACAGTCTAGACCTGCTCTACATGAAAAGTGCCTTGAGATAACTTCTGTGGTGATTTGGCTCTATATTGAATTGAACTGAATTGAATCTTGACTTTGTGAAACAGCCTTTAAGAGGACAGTCCTATAGTCTGGTGATTATAGGGACATAAAGGTCACTGGAAAAGATTTCCCTGCAGGGACCAAAGATGTTATCACAGGTAACAATTATTTTCATTATGAATTAACCTTTTGAAAGTATTACAGCTCTCATCACAGAAACGGAAGGTTCAAAAAGGCCAGAAACATTAAAGATGGAGAAAAGATAGATGTTTCAGTTAATTGAAATCATAAATTTCTAGAGTCCAAATTTATGTCTTCAGACTTAGATTTTTATCCAATCACAACAGTCCAACACCCAAATATACAGAATTTACAGTGATGTAAACCTTATGACTGTAAATACGAGGTGAGACCAACACATCTCTGGCTTGGTAAATGATCAGAATTGTTACCAATTAAGTTTTGGTCAGTATATTTCAGTCATTTGAATCTCCACAACCTCTTTCTCTCTTTCGTTACACCTACAAAGGGAGGAATAAGACCCATGAAATCACACACACACACACGCTATACCTCTTAATGCCTTGTCTTCATTTTGAAACAAAAAACCTGGGTGAATCAACCACATTACTGGATTGCTATATGAAATAGATTGTATATAATTGCCTGTATGTCTATGTTATTGAGTCTGTGTGTGTGTGTGTGAGAGAGAGAGAGATTGCGATTTGTTCACACACAGGTTTGTACCAAATAGGTCAGAAAGCTGGAAGCAATTCCCAGCCGAACGCTGACGTGTGTTCATCATATTTCAGAGAGCGCGAGCTCAGAATGCCATAACTTGTAATCACATTTGTAAATAGCATCGTAAAGTTGTGCTCGTAAAAGGTTTGCTGTTGTCTTGGCTTGGTCCAAGGGGGCTAAAGGATAGGGGAGGGGAGATGGGGGGAGGTGACTATTTGGAACTGAAAACGCTGTCAGGTGTTGGTGTGTGTCTGCATGGGTATGATTACGAGTGGTAATGAGATCAAATGTTCCAGAAACGTTTCAGAGCAAAAGATGTTTAACTCATGGGGATTTTTTTTAACCTGGAAAATGGTTCACTTGGTTTGTATGTGTGTGTGATTCAGTGATTTAATGAACGTTGGAAAAAGTCATCACCTCAAACACACGTCATCAGTGCGATCAGTGCCCACTAAATACCCCAGGCTTACACACACACACACACGAATAAGCTGTTAATCTGTCATGTAAAGCCAGTGTTGTCGCTCATACAGAGAAGCAGTTAACTATAGTGTACGACTGTCTGTTCTGTGGTTGCAGTTAATAAATCTCTCTCCGCACTGTCGCCTTTTTCTCTCCAACTCTATCTTTTCATCTCTCTCCCGCTGCCTCTTGACCTCTTCTAAAAGTCAGTCAGATCCCGTCTTGTTCGCTCTCTTTCTCCGTCGCAGCCCCTTTCAGTGTCTCTCTCTCATGCTGTTAATGGAGGACTGTGTAGCAGCACAAGTTATAATGATTTCCATAAGGCAACACAGCCTCTCCACAGGCGAGAGTGTAAATCACAGTGACGTTTGTGTGTGTGTGTGTGTGTGTGTGTGTGTGTGTGTGTGTGTGTGTGTGTGTGTGGACCATGTGTCAGAACAATTGATGTATGATTTTTTTTATCATACATTGGCATCTTTGTGACATGGCTTTTAAGAGGACAGTCCTATGGCCTGGTGATTAAAATTGATTCTAGCATAAAGGTCACTGGAAAAGACCTAAAGTTAAAATCACAGTAAAATTAGACCTGAAAATAATCATTATTTTCATTATCAGTTGATCTTTGAAAAGATCACTACCTTCATCACACAATGCCAAGGTCCAAGAAGGCCAAAAACATCAAATAATGGAGAAGATTATGTTAATGTATCTGTTTTTTATTAATTATTTAATTGCTTCATCTATTAAAAAAGTAAAACAAAAACTGTGAGGCTGATCATAAAATCAAAGAGTCCAAATTTATATCCTCAGACCTCTTTTTTATTTTTTTTGTCCAATCAACAGCCCAACACCCCAAAACACTGAATTTATAGAGATATAAAATGGAGAGAAACCACAAATTCTCATATTTGACATGCTGAAACCAGCATATTTTGGCAGTTTTGCTTAATAAATGGTCAGAATTGTGGGCACGTAACTTGCATTTAATCATTCTGGTACTATATTACATTATCCTTAAGCACAAAAGTTAATTCTTGTTCTTAGAAATAGAAGTTTGCGAAAACACTCCTAACTCAAAGGGTAATTTAGTAGCGTTTTCTGAGCTTTTAGCTGTATAACATGGTCTTTGTCAATAGAGAAGTTTGCTCTGTTTTCATGAAGACTGATCTGTTGACACATGAGCTCAGCACAGTAACTCTTATGATTTCATCCATAAAACTTTTAGGACTACTCTGAACTTAAGACCTAAAAAATCCAAAGAGATGCAACTGAGCAAACTCCTTTCACTCCTGAAGAAGATTATTTGTTAGAAACTCCAGAAAAAGCATTAGAAAATTTTAGTTTGATTTTTATAAAATTTCTGTATCATGACCCTAAACTCTTGGCTGATTCACTAAAATATCGCTAGCATTCTGCAGATTCTTTTTCACTACAAAATCTTTTATTCATGTATTTATTTGTTCGTTCAACAAATTAAGAAAGAAAAACTATTTTCACATCCATATCCATGTCTGTTTTTACACTGTGCAGTCTATCATCAGTGGTTTTGTGTTTGCCGGCTGCATTAAACAGTTACTGTCCATAGAGGATTACATGAGCTGCTAATTACATCTGAAACACAACCCATACTGTAGACAGAAGATTTCCAACAACATGTACAGTATTACATTTTGGATCTGGAGCTACAGCATGTAAATCTAATCATTCATTACAGCGACACTGTGTGTAATGTTGCAATGTCTTGTAACGAAATCCATATAAATATTCCTAAAATGACTGTGGCTGGAGAGAAAAGTATGTCTGGAACGTGGGGTCAAAATGCAGGACAACTGTGGTGTAATACAGAGAGAGGGAGACAGACAGATATGAAGACAGAGAGAGAGAGAGAGATTTTGGATGTCTCTCTCTTTACCCCTCCAGTTTCAAAAATGTGTAATCACTTGTGTTATTCCATCACCCACAATAAGAGGCATACAACATAAGAATAAACCACACAACATGTGGTTTCATTGTTTTCAGAGTATCATTGAACATACAGAGTTATAATGACAGTGTGTGTTTTAGTAGGGGGTCAGTGCACTGACAGGCTAAGCAACTGCTGAAGGACAAATGGTGTTTATTCTGCTGGTTGTTACAGTAGATGGGTTTGAAGGAGGAGAACTTTATTGAAGAATGGGTTATCATCCCTTTAACACACAAATTCAGCATTTATCATGTTATCCTGCTACCCAAGCATTTTTAAAAGTAATCCATAAATCTCCGTGGTCACTATCATTGCACCTACCAGGGGTCACTGTTACTAAAACTAAACTGAGGTCCTGACTGAGATTAAGAGGTCGTCTGACATATTTCTGTGTATGAAGTTATCTTAAGTGTCTTTTCAGTTACTAACACTTCTCTAAATAAACTGAAAATGGATCATCAATCAGGAAAGAGTTACACTGCAGCCGATTTTTTGTACTGGTAAAAGGCTGAATAATCATTTATATAAATTGAGATTAGACAGAGCCAGGGATTCCTTTTTAACAAAAAAGTTAAAGGTTATTGCTAAAAACAATCATAGACAAATCTACTTTGATCATTTTTGCTTTATACCTTAAAAAACTGCAAATTGATCGACTGTATAGTCATACAGATTGGGGAAAAAGTGGAAGAATGGGACTATAAAAAACTGTTCGAAAAGTGAAAGGATTAAATCCTAGCTTGTAAATTAACGAAAGGTCATTTAAACAGACTACATGGCCTGGAAAAAATAATGATATGATTGAAATCTTTCAGATGTGATTGAAAGCTACAGCTACTAAATGGACCGTGCCATGAGACTGTTTTCTCAATTTATGTTTCCAGTGTCGACAATGAACTCTGAGCCTCAGTGAAAGAATAAAGCTTTATTGTACAATAACCTGCTTTGAACATGCCTCATTTAGGCTGGTTATCAAGTTAAAATTAGTCAAATTGCAATTTATTAAAAACTTGAAGATCATTTACGGGCATTTCTGATCATTTACGTAGTATGCAGCTGAGTTAAACTTCAACTTTGGTTTTAAAAAAAACTGCAATCCCCTGCAATATTTAAAGCAATCTGAAGCAAAAATAAACCATCCTGGGTTTAACAGAACAATGTCTGTTCCTCCAGTGGTATGTAAAACTTGTTCACTTGCGGCTGCTCCTGTCTGAATTGTGAAGTAAAGTCTGGATGAAGTGTCAGGCAAGCTGTACCATGGTCATTTTTAGAGGACTAACAGAGGTTTACTGGGTTAGTCAGACACACACACTCACATTAGGACTGCTGGTTTTGGCCCTGATGCCGCAACAACCAGCGGTCAGTAGGAGCTGACACAGAAACATCTCTCCCTCTCTCTCCCTCACACATCAGCTTTAACTCCTGCACACACAGAGGTTCTGTCCACATATCCAGTGTCTCTATATTAAAACCTGGAAGGACATGACCCTTTAGGAAAACACTGGCCCCCTGGACACATTCACACATACAAACACACTCACACTCAACACATACACTAACACACTGGACAGTTGGGACTCATATTTCTGAGCGTGCTCATGTCCAATCACTGCCTTTTCTCTACAGACCTGAAAGTAAATACAAGAAGGGGTTATACAAATATACATACACACACTCACACAGGGGCACCCAGCCAGTGAATGTGTTAAATGTAGCACACTGTTGAACCGTTTCCCCCCCTGTATATTAAAAGAGAGAGGAATGAAAAGAACACAAGCACAAAATGAACTTTGGAATAAGATGAATAATGATTTAAAAAGGAGTACAACACTCATAAATAATATAAGTAGTATGGCTGATATCTTTCATACTCTCTATACAAGAAAAGAGGTTCAAATTTTAAACAAAAAATAACTGCAAGCAAATATCTGACACTCCACACAAGTTTGCAGAAATGCAAATTGTAGACTTTCAAGGGATATTTCACATCTTTATATCCAGTGCTTGCATAGTCGCATGAAAATTTCCTCCCACATCATCTGCAAGTACTGTAAAACTTGTAATATAATGATACACGTGGGACAAGAGCAAAGACAAGTGACAAGACATTAATCAGAAGCATATGGCAAAATCAGAAGATACAGTGGCAAAAAAGTGCATTGTTTTTTATTCTAATTTGTCTTTGTCTTCATAGTTTTACCATTTTGAGAGAGAACTGACACAAGATTTAGCAATACTTTTTCAGGCATTGGAGATTTTTCTGTACCCTTTACTCTGCGGCAGTTATCCTTATTTTTAGGCCATTGTGGACATGACTGCTTAATGGCAATATTGGTTCTTTATATGATTTTTTGTATCAATTTGATTAAGTACCTTGATTTTAATATACTGGAGTAGCCAAAAAGAGACATTACTCTGGTTATTTTATTCATAAGCACTTTCTCTATTGTTTTTTCAGAAAATACACTCTACTCTATTACCATGATGGAAGATTTTATCCATGTGACCCATCCCTCAACTGAAGGATGACTGAATGACTATCATTAGTGTTTGAACTAGAACTATAGCTAAAATTTACACCAAGTATACAGTATGCAGTTACTCACATGAACAGACTGCTCTGCTGTAATTATGTTGGCTTGAGGAGTTTGCAGTAGGTGGATCCCTAAATTTAAACTGAAACAGGCATAACAGCGTTTTTAAAGAACACAGATTTTGGAGACTTATCCTGTGCAGTGTAGGCCATTGAATGTGTCACATCACAATTTGATATAGTTTTTAGTAAAATGGAACAGTGCACATGCTCGTTTAGACCACTTGCCTTCATGTGTATGTGTGTGTGTGTATTGGTTGTTGTAGATACCAGCCAAAGTATCTGGCCGAACATTAGAAGGTGGAACAGGATCAGAAGAAAACATTTTGTTTATTGAAAACAGCTGAAGCTGGGAGGGAATATGTTTTCTACTCTGTGTGTGTTCAACTTGAAACAAACAGCGAAACATTAACTCCACCCCCCCCCCACCCCCCACCCCCCCAACCCCAACCCTTCACTCGTATAACGGAGCTGAAGAAAGGTGTAAAACTGACTCTGCTGACAGGAATATTTTCTGAAGGCCGGATGTCGAACACGCTGACAGACATGTGATTTGTAGCTTTCACACCGAAAGACACTGTTACAGTTTTACTCACTGAAGGACTAGAAGGTTTCAAAAGGTGTCATATCCCAAACATAAAAGTATATATATGTGAGGGAATGGCTTTTTTAGTAGGAGTCTTGGGTGACAAAGCTGTGCACAAGAGTATGGTGTTAATAACTCTATAGTTAGTCAGACCACACACATTCAGTTTCCTCTCTCTGCTCTCTGAACATCTTTGGATGAAAGCTTCCTCTTCAAGTCATGGGTGAAGTGATAATGGAGAAGTCAGCTGGTCGTCTGTGCCACATCATGCATTTGTAGTCAAACATTAACTCTGTATTGACATTAATAGCCACGTCTCCACTGTTGGACTAAGTTTATACGAATGTAGAAATCTTGACACAAAGGCTGCTTTTTTTGGTTATTTCAGGAGTCTTCTCTTTAACAGCTGTGTCTTAATATTATAGATCCTAACTTCAATGTCCTCTACAGAAAAACCTAATCTTATGGTATCCAATTAATATCACCCAAATGTCAGTGATTACTCCCCTTCATGTAAGACAAAACTGGGTGCATATTTGTTAAAGTGCAGTCATTTGACTCTGAACATTTAGATTAAGGTGCATGAGGAGTTTGGAGACATTTAGTCTTTTATCAAAGACTGATTTGCCTCTGCTAATTTAATTATTTTCTGTATAGGGGTAAAGGTATAGGACAGCTGGTATTGTCTGCATCTGATGATGTCAGGACAGGATCACACTCAATGGTCAGAGGTTGCTTTATTCACCGAAGAGAGGAAGTCACCTTAATCAGTCACACAACTGTGCAGTGCAAATGCCACTTAAATGGCAAAGACACAGAACATATTTAAAGTAATTGGCAATCAAGTATTTGCACAGCAACCAATCAACATCTGGCACTTAATCAAGAACAAAAGTAGAGACTGACACAGTATAAAAATGATTTACTAACCCCTAAAACACTGAATATAGAGGATATTAATACATATACAAGTAGTAGGTAGACACTGTATAGTTCCATAATGAACAGGTCAAACAGTAGCTCAAAGTATCTACAATAGGATATAAAGAAATAAGGACTTAACCCTCTGGATTTGTTTTGCTTGGCCACTATACTCTACTGCACAGTTCCTCAGCATACAGGGTGCCTGGATAGAGGACATGTATCTCTTCATCTAAGTCTTTAAATTATCTGATCTATTAGAGTAAATTATATTGTTAATCATGCCACATGCTAGAAGATTTTCTGTATCCTGTTGTTGATTTGTCTCTGCATCAGTATCACAGTGTACAGCTGCTATACATTCATTATATATGTTTTGAATTTGGGGAATACTTTGATACTTTGGATGTATGGCTGCACTGTATGGACAGTGGAAGCGGTCCAACCCCCCCTCTGTGAGAGGGTCTGTAGGAGGTCTGCCAAGCAAGGTTTACAGGCTCGCACCAGGCCTGGGGGAGGGTTTGCTAGCCGTTAAGAGTGCTAAACCATGTTCCCCCTTTCAGATCAGACCCCCATGCCGCTCGGCTTCAAACGCACTGCCCTTTCTCAGAACACGCTGTGCATGTGGCAGGAGGGAGGGATGAAGGGGGGAGTCAGAGGGAGGGAGGGAAGGAGGGGATGGAGGAGTGAGGTTCGACGGGAATACCGGCACCTCAAGTTACAATTTAGTTAAATAACGCCAGAACACACGCACCCACACATGCACGGACACACCCATGCAGGAATTTATATCACACACACAAAGATACACATAGACACACACACACACACATGCAGGGCCTGTACCACGCTGCCCTGCCTGCTATTAATACCAGCCCCAAGGATGCAGGTCATGCCTGGTATTTTCATTTCAAATGCGTCTTTTATTCCATCATCCAAATAGTGATGCTTTAAAGAGATTTGGTGCAGTATTAAACATTCAGAGCTTTCAGGTGGTCTTCTAAAAATCCACACACTGATCCGTATACATACCAACATGCATGATAAACATATCCATTTACAATTACGCGCACACTCTCATGCGCTTTCTGCAGGTGGTCCATTTTCTTTCTTTCTATAACTACCATCAGGTTTTGGTTGAAGTTTCAGGTTCAAGCCAAGTTAACTGCACAAACACCCCCCACCCCCCCGTATGTATTTTGACAGACCTGATGTTGCACTGTATCAGCCCACCCCCCACCCCCCCAAACCTCCCTGTTAAAGGGCCCCTCGGATACATTGGTTCCATCTTGAAGTGGCTCCTAGCGTGAAGGTCCAGACAGATGTTTGTATCTTTTTGGTGATCAATGGGAAGACATGCTGACTAAAGGAAACTGATACCACAGCGTGAGAGCGAAAGCAACATGATACTGTAGAGTACAGTAGATAGATACAATATGAGGTTATTGAAAAAAGAATTTGTACTTTCTTTTTTTCCCCTGAAAGGTAATTTTCCTCTTTTTAGATGTTTAAGACAAAAATTTATGATCACACTTTCACATTGGCATGAGTCGAGAATTAGTCATTTCAGGGCTAAAGGGTAGAGGCATGATAGTTGTAGCATTAATTTTATGGCTTTCATCGCCAGTGATTTGCAGCAGCAACAAGTCTCTGGCACAGTCACACTGATGGACAGACATACTGTATCATATTATTTGTCATTTGATTTTCTGGTTTGACAAGAAATGTGATGCTGGTCCATTGCCCAGAGGTTTGAAATACATGGTGGGGTGTTTAGGGCAGAGTGCTGGCGGCAAAGTGAGTTTGAAAGCCAGAGATCTCAGCATGTGGTGCAGTAATTGTTCTGTCACATTTGTCAGCATTGCCTCATGCTCAAAATGCTTTGACATCTTGAACTGTGGCACTTCAGTCTAACGTTTGGACGAGATTCTACCCGCCAGTTTGGGAAATCCAGTCACGAGTCTCCCTATCAACAGCCTGCTTTTCTAAACACTGATCCACCTGTGTTTTTCTACTTTTACTGTTGAGGAGTATTTACCATAAAGAAAATGGTGTACTTCAACAATCATACTTCAAGACCCCACACTAAAACAACTGTATCTAATAAAGCAACTGTCAGATTCTAATGCTAAACAAACAGATTCCTCCCTAAATCCCATCCACCCTTGAGGCTTAACAACAGTTGGATGTTGAAATTGTGATGTTATCAGGAAAATTACAGTTCAAGAGATTATTTCTTTGTCTGATGGTTGGAGTTTCCTGCATCAGGACACCTCCTAGGTCATACTATTCATGATCAACTTTTTAGATGTTGTCACTAACTTTTCATCTTTCTCTCTATGTCTCCAGATGACTCCAGCTCAAGAGGTGAAGCAGGGATGGCCAATGGTGACTCTGAACATGCCCCAGAGCTGGCTGGGAAACTGGGTAAGTACTCTCTGATGTCATGAATATAGATGTATAACACTTTGGAAATAATTAGAAAGCCTTGAAGTGACACCTTAGATAGCTGAGAGTGTGTAACATTTTTTTTTAAATACAGTAGCTGATTGTACAATAAACACCTTGCAAACTGTCAGAGGGTAGGAGGTGAGGGTATATGCCCACACACAGACACAGAAATACACACAGGCACACGTCAGGGTAGTTGTTTGCATAGATAATTGGCTCTGACAGAGTGGAGAGCAGTCTATTTGTGTGAGGTGTGATTTGGTGGGACACATTCCTAACCCCCCACCCCACCCTCCCAAGTCACCCTGGACCCCAGTCATGTAACTTAACCCTCCTTTCTTTGCTTGTTGTTATCCTTTTATCTAACTAACTTTCCTTCCTCCCTCTCTTTATCTGTCATAAACGTCAAAGCACACTTACACTTTCGTTTGCTCTTTTGTTGCATTCTCCCTCTTTTTGTTTTTTTTAATCACATTTTTAAACACACTCTTTATCTATTTACCTCTCTGTGCTCACACATAACCAAATATACACACTCACTGCTTTGGCTAAGGCAGTGTTGAGACCAACTTTAGCCCTGTGTGAAAATTGCAGCCACCTTATTTATGTGAATGAGGCTAGTCCAGTCATGTAGCAGGGCTGCCAACGTATGGGGGCTTCAGAAAAAAATTGCAGTAAGTCAGCGAAAAAGTTGATCCTGGCTCAACTTTTGCCACAACGCAATGTCATCTAACCAGGCTCTGTGGTTGCCACTCAAATAGATAACGCAACGTGACTGTATTTTTGACCAGTGCTTCTGTACAGCATTGCAGCACGGCTCTACTTCCAGCTGTAGTTTGCTAAGAAGTAGTCACAGCAGTTAACTCTACAAAACTACAAATTGTTGTACATTTCTGTTTGTATGCAGATAAAGAAACAAGATATGTGTAAAATACTAAGCTGTAGGGGTGATGTTTAGCATATTTTTGAATTCTTAATAGAGCCAGACTAGCTATTTCCTGTCTTTATGCTAAGCTAGACTAACTGCCTCTTCACGCCATACTTCATGCACAGAAACGAGATTGGTTTCAATACTATCATCTAAAATCAGACTTTATTTAAATATTCCCAAGGTACCAATTTCAACCTAAATATTCACCTTAAACCAGAGATAATTGTAATCCTAATTCTTACGCTAATGCCTACACAAGTCAAAGATCAGCCAGAATGACCTCATTTAGCAAAAATCTCTATTATCTCAGAGTCTAAAATCAGTGTTGGAAATCACAATGCTTTTTCAGACACACACACTTTCTTTCACTCTCTCTCTCTCTGGCACACTGTCTGATCAAAGGCGGTCTGTCAGAGGGTCAGTAGTATTTTTACACTGTGAAGTGTTGCGTTGAAGTGGCCCCAGAGACCCAGAACAAGCCTGCCCTTTCGCCCATTCTGGCTCTCACCTTCTTCCCTCTCTCTATCACCGCTTTCTCAGTTTGCCCTCAGTTTGTCTCCTCTCTCTGTTTTTCTTTCTTTCTGCCTCTTTATGTGCCCTCTCTCTTACCTTTACTTTTTTTATTGTTTTAACTCGGTCTCTTTCTCTTTGTTCTCAATTTTTCTGCCATCACTCCAGGTTTATTCATCTGTTTTTAGCAATCTGTCAGTCCTCTGTATGTTTTAACCTTCATATGAACTTCGCTCTTTCTCTTTCCATCTGTTTCCTTCTTAACTTTTGTTTGATTTGGTTCAGCGTAGACATGTAAATCAGTTAATTTCAGTTGCACCTTGTTCATTCTCTAACCTCATCTTCATCCAAACCCTTCACTTCACTTCAGATGAGCTGCACTTTGCTTTGGCTCTTCCCTCTCCTTCTCAGTTAATTTTAGCTGAAGCAAGTGCAGCTGAATTTAAAGTCAGACATTGCCAAAACATTAAACTATTAATCATTGTCTTCTACTTCTCCTCCACTCTATTTTCCTCACCCTCTGTTAGATCTTTTGACTCAGTGTGCTCACAGTTCAGCTGTAGTCCAGTAGCTTTTCTCAGACTCATGGGGGACAAAGGCGAGACTTAAAAGCCTTTCGGGTATGTTTTTTTTGTCATCCTGCCCAGCTTCGGGTCGGTCAGCAGAGAGCTATATTCCGCTGAGTAATGCAGCCGTAGTGAAATCTCCGGATTTAAGCGCGCAAACCCGTCACATAACTCTCCCCCCTGTTTGTTTACCCAGAGCTAGAATAATAACTGTGTCCAAAGAAAGAGACGCAACTGCAGTAGTTTCAGGGTGATTTATGCTCCGCTTGATGGCTATCTGCTAGAACATGAGGGCTGTAAAATCAAGCACTCCTGTGAATGATTTCCCCCCCTCCCTCCCTGTTTCTTTTTTCCTCTTTGATCTGTTTTCACTGCCCGTTGATTGTTGTGTTTTTGTAAAGAGGGATATGTGTGTATGAATAAATACATAGTAGTTTCAGTGTGGGTGGGGGAACGTATTTTTCAATGGCTTGATTGGCTTAAGTCATGCAACTGTATGGAGGGATGTGGTTGTTTGAATAGGGGGTATGTGGTTAACTGGCCATTTTATGTTTTGTAAGGAAGGATTTGCATGGGTGAAAGGATGTTTTGGTGTGATACCAGTCACTGTCTGGCTTTTTATGACTTGTGCACAGATATGCATTCATGACCGGATATCTACAGTGATGTTACAGAGCCGTCAAGCAGGTTTCTGGGTTTTACAGTCAATTCTCATGTTAAATATGTGGCTTTCTTTAAGAGCAGCAGAGGCATATAACCTGGGGCAAAAGGTGCTGGATCAGTGGAAAATAACAAATCTGTTGTGTGTCTATGTATTTGCATGTTGATGTGTGTGAGTGTGTGTTTCCCAGTCATGTGAGTAAGTCTTTTGTGTCAGAGAGAAGAGGAAGTGATTCAGATTTTTTTCTTAAACAAAACAATTAGGGTTTATTACAGCAAATTAAGGTTGTATATACCAAGAGGCACAGTGCCATATGTTGTTACTGCACAACATGGAATTCCTGGCAGTGCCTGCGGGGATGACTTCAGCCTGTCTGACTCTCCTTACAGTGCAAAAAATAGTCATCTAAATCTCGTATTCAGGCCTAAAATTCACCCAGTCTTAAAAAAGAAAAGTGTGCAGGCTGAGGTTATTCAGTTTGTTCCTAATTCCATTTTTTTTCTTGTTTACAAAGGTCAGAATGTTTGAAGAAGGAAAAACAGAAGCCTCTTCACACCAGGCATAAATATATACTTGTGTAGATACAGATTGTTATTAACTTCAAAGAAACTGATTTCATGGTCCATAATGGAAGGTTACGCAGCAGTGCTGAATGTTCGTGAGGCAGAAAATTAATCTGTAATCACATTAGTTGCTGCAGATTAAGTAACTAGGAAAAAACAACGCACAGTTCATAAAGCCAAGCAAACATGCGTATAATATCAGTGTGATTATAGAGAGTTCAGTGGCTCCCAGTACCTTTTGGAGAGTGCAGTGTTTCGTCCAGACATTTTAATTCATTCTTCTTTCTATCCTAAAAGAAAGTTGTTATTTTGCAGTAACTTAATCTACTGCTGCATTCCCAAAAAGATGAAACAATGGAAGTGCACAACAGGTTAACCTTAGGGTTTTAGGAACAAACTCCAAATAAAAGTCTTAAAAAACAAGTGAAAGCAACATGTCATCAGAATGCAAAAAAAAAAAAAAAAAAAGTTTTTGTATCTCTAATAACAAAAAATGTCTCTGGGAAGAAAACTAATGTAATCTGAAACACAGGAGGCTTGAAACATTTCTGAACCCTCCCTCCGTGTCACAGCCTCCTCACATAATGTGGCTTTGATCGCTCGTTACGTCTAATAAAAATGTCAAATAAGAATCTGATGAATTCCATGACCTTTCACAATCTGTTCTCCTTTCACTGGTCTGAAGAACAGAACACTGCTTGTAAATATAAAACTGCTCCTTAAACACTTTATCTCTGCTAATTACTTCTGCTGTTCTCTCCTTGTCTGCCCTCCTTCTTTTATATCTGTGGCTGACTGAGCAGCAGAAAGAGAGTTTCTTCGTGTTATTTATATCTTTAAATTAACATCTGTAGTTGAAACTGTAGCTTTACATTAAGGTCCAATGTCCTACAAGCAGCTAATAGCAGTAGAACATCTCCTTTTCTCTCATCTTTCCACTTGCAGTACGTCCACGTTTTACCCAGCCGGCAAAGATGAGGAAGCGGGTCATCGCTCGCCCGGTTGGCAGCTCAGTGCGCCTGAAGTGCACAGCGAGTGGTAACCCTCGCCCCGACATCGTCTGGCTGAAGGACAGTCGGCCGCTGCTGGATGAGGACAGTGGAGCCGGAGGAGGAGGTGGAGGAGACGGGAAGAAGAAGAGGTGGACTCTAAGTCTGAAGAACCTGACGCCGGAGCACAGCGGGAAGTACACCTGCCACGTCTCCAACAGAGCAGGGGAGATCAACGCCACCTACAAAGTGGAAGTCATACGTGAGTGACCGTGATTTGTGTGCATCATTTATAGGGTTAGTGGCCCAGCAATGGACTGGCGATCTGTCCAGGGTGTACCTCACCTCTATCAAAAACCAATGGGTGGATTGGTTTTTGACGATTGTCGATTATCAAATTTGTTGAATGCTAATATGTGTATAAAATGTCAATATTGTCAGTCATTCATCATCTCAGCTCTACTTTTGAGAGATGAAGCATCCTAAAAATATGAATGCATGTAAAAAAAACACAGCTGCCTGTGGTCATCTCATGTCATGACACATCTGAAAGTACATTTTTGGAATTGTGGTGTGTGATTTGTTAAACGTTCCTGCTGGTGTATGATACACCATACCTCTCGCGCATAACATATATTATGCTGTACACAATATGTATATTATTGTTTGACTGAGAGGCCTGTCTGACTAAATGGCAGGGTTGTTTCCATTCTGGCTCACAATACGGTGATTATGTAGAACATCTAAGATCATATGATCAGGAACACCATAATTAACTTTTCAACCATTCAAATGATTTGTTGGCAAAGTAATCAGTCTTTGCTTTTTTAAGAGAGAGCGCTCATTGTGCTTGGAAAGGAGCTGAGTTTAGATTTCCATCCTGTTTGAGGAGAAAAGGACATGAAGACAGTGGTCAGTCATCAGCAGATTTCTCTCACATTATCTAATACTATATGTTGAAAGTGTTAAACAACAGTAACAAATGGTACTTCTACGTTTTAAACCATGATCATAAATGCTGTTTGTAGTTGTAGAGCTACAGAGCCCACATTCACCAATGTGCTAGCAATTGAGCTGCACCAAGAATAGAAGTTTAAAATAGCTTTTAGAAGCCTCCTTTCACTCCAGTGGCATTTATTGATCACCGCCAGTCTTGTCAGTAAACATCAGTCAAGCGAGTGAGGAATGTTGAGCAGGTTTTTCAGTTTGGAAGTTGAGCCAGCTGCAGTTTGAGTCTAAAAAAGGTCTAGTTTCACTGTTGAGAGCAGAATGTGCGCTACGATGTGTTGTGAGTGTTTTTTGATGTATTGGGTCGTGTTGGAAAGCTGCAGAAGCTGGCTGATTTAATGTTGTGCCGTTTGGTGGTGTTGGAGTTGGTGTTGAATTTGTGTGTGTGTGTGTGTTTGTGTGTGTGTGCGCACTGAGCTGTGTGTTACTGAGTGTTATAGCTCTGTTGAGAGGCTCAGACTAGCTCTCTTGACTCTCGCTTTACTCGCCACATCTGTTGTACATTAAACTACAGCTGTAGTCTTTCCTGAAAGACATTTATGCACTCACACATGCGCATGCGCACACACCCACCACACACACACACAAATACACACACACTGAGAGGAAGTAAATCAAACTTCTGCTCGCTTATGTCAAATGTGACATTTTCACTATCAGTAAAGATTCACTCAGCTGTCAGTCACTGACAGCTGTGAAAAACTAGAAGAAAGAAACAAATTTGGGACAAAAAAACAGTCAAGTCCTTACAAAACATATAAATTCGCATATAAACAAGGATTACTTGATATAGTATAAATATGATAAATTATCTGATGGTCATGCACATGCACTCTGGACAAGTTTAAATCATTCTGAGATTACATACATTAAATGCAGGTTACACCTGCACCGGTAAACATCCTCAAAGCATTTACTGAACACCTAGAATAGAATAAATGTTTGTTTTCTGTGTTTTTCACTTTTATATTTGCATTTCATTGTAGGTAGCCATGCTTACCAGAACAACAAATAAAACAAAGCTAGCACTGCAGCGTGTTCTAGAGTCTTAAACCTGCAGCTTTTCTCCAACACCTGGGCACTCTCAGAAATTGTGGAAGTTTGAAACTATAGTCCTCTCAACTTCATGATTTAATCCTCTAAGACAACCAAAACTGAGATCGTTTTAAACTATGCTGAAAACAAGTTTTGCTGATGTCAAACAAGGAAAAAAAAAAAAAGATTTTCTTGAGTTGTGTTCATGAGATTACGTGTAGATACCAAAGAGGAGACTATTGAATGTCTCTGGCAGGTGTGTTTATTCTGCTGTATAAACTGAGAAAGAAAAAGCAGGAGCGAAGATAAGGGATCTGTTTGTGTATCGTCAGCAGAGAGAGGAGGATGTGGCGGTGAATACAGCGAATACTGTGTGCAAATAATGCTTTCAAACCATATTGTATTCTCTCAGTGTCGGTCGTTCTTTTTAAGTTTCATTCAGTTCAAATAAATTGAATAAAAGAGAAACATACTGTTTCCTCTCTGTGCTTTTCATGATTTTAATTCTGATTACAGCTGGAATTTGATCTTTTTCTTCAGCGACTGAAATATAATTATCAGGATTTATAAATCATACCTTTTCTTTCTGTATATGTGTGTTTGTCTCTTTTGTGTCTCTTTGTGCAGGCGTGCCAACTCCTAAACCCATCCTGACCGGTACTCACCCTGTCAGCACCACCCGTGAACTCTGAACCACATCTCCAGTGTAAAGTCCATGATGGCGTCAAGCCGGTCATCCAGTGGCCAAAAAGTCGAGACCTGGTGATGAGAACATTGGCACTCCACCATAGAGTACGCGCTGCCCTGCCAAAAAAAAATTATCTGAGACAAATTGCAACTACTGACCCAACTAATAAAATAAACATGCTTTGATTTGTTCAAAGGTTGGAGACCGTAAACCGTGGTCCTGCCAGCTGGAGAGGTTTGGTCCGCGTCCTGATGGATCTTACCTCCAACAAGCTGCTGATAACCAGAGCCAGGAGGAGGATGCTGTGTACATCTGCCTCGGGCCAATGCACTATGGGCTGCAAGCTTCAGGAGTGCCCTACCTCACTGTCCTACCAGGTCCAGAGGAAAAGAAAATAACGTCAAATGAGAGAGAAATGCTTATGATTGTGTATTTATCCCTCTGATACTGAGAGAGATGATACTTGACAGTGGGTTTGAATGGAGGCAGCAAACCTGAACAGCTGTCCCAGCCATTTGTGCTAATATGAATGCAGGGAGGCATTTCTAGTCTCCACAGTAGGGGTTGTTACCTTGATTTTTTTTCATCAATTAATCAAGAAAATAATTGGAATAAGCTGATTCATTGGTAATGAAAATAATAATTAATTTAAGCTAGTTTCCTTATCACCATGCCACCATCAACTAACCAACAGCAAACTAACAACACAATAAACTAATAGCATGTTGCCATCACTTTGTCATCATGCGGCTAAATCACCAAACAGACCAACAAACCTCCTTTTGTTACATGATCTTATCAAGTAACACAACATACTTGTATCTATAAGAAATTGTTACATTAAATGTAGACAGACAATTCCACATTTCAGCTGTTTGTTTTTCATTAATTTCATATTTCTCATTCTTTTCCAGATCGACTAGATCAACTCTGTTCCCACAACAACATCCCGAGCCTACCCACAATGATCATTATCGGAATACTGTGAGTGTCGCCTTCATCTGCAAACTGCCCTCCTCTAGTTCTGCCAATCAACTTTCCTGCTCCTCTTCCTCCTCCTCCCTCTGCTCTGCCCGGCTGCTCCAGCGTCTACCTGTAGCCAATACGTGACCGAGCCTGTAGCTGCCTCCTCGCCCGGCCCAGCAGGGGATAAAAGATTGTCTTTCATATAGGGGACTACAGCCAGCATCAGCAGCTGCTCCTGGCTCAAGGCACGGGGACTGTGGCTCGAAGGTCTATCCGAATCTGCGGATATTCCACACGCACCGCATTCACGTGGGCGGGAAAGTGCTGCGCAGCACATTCACTACCAGTGTTAGCAGCGAGGCTGGCGGCAAGCTTTGAGTGTTTCATGTTCAACTCATACGTGAACATGTTTCCTGTGCGTGCAGACTCAGCCGGCAGCTACGCTAACTGCTGACACAAAGCAAAGAACAAGAAAGCCACATGCAGAGACCATGTGAGACTCATATGCAGAAACAGCAGGATCATAGCTCTTCCTCATTTGCTGCAGCCATGTGTTAATGTGCAACCCGGACCTCGGAACACAAACAATGAAGAAGAATGTAAAGAGACAAAAGATCTTTATTTTTAGCCAGCCTAAGGGCCTATTCATTGCAATCTAGAGAAAAAATCCCAAAACATGTTTTATTTGAGCCTCTAGATTAAGTAAAATCCTCTGTATGTATGAAACTCTCTCCTTTTGCTCAAAGGCCTTATTTGAGCAACAATGAACTCACAGCTTCAATGTAACTTTTAACATACCAATTTATCTGCCTCTGTTCTTTTCAGTGCTATGGACACAAACACAACCTCCTCAGTTAGTACAAATACAGCTCACTTATGCTACAAGGCTCCAAATATAGCCACTCATGTATATAGTAGAATATGATTATATGGCATTTAGCATACTACTTCATCCTGGGTAATCTGCAAAAAGAACAATATAGCATGTGTGATGTAATAGCTTAATTTCCGGAAGGTATATCTCAGGCGTCAACTGAGCCATAGAACCACAACTCAACAAACTCCTGTATCCACCCTCTGTAAAACATGAGGGCTGCGGGTTGCTTCTGCCAGGCCGGCGGCTGCTCTGATAAATGTCCGGCTGCTTTATGTGGGTGCTGCATGAATTAGAACTAATATCAGTCTCTCTGGTGGATTGATTTTAGCAACCTTCACGATGTGATTTTCTGCCACAGCAAGGACCTCCTCAGACAGCGTTTGCAAGTAATCATTAAATTCTGATAAGTACATCAACTGACAGTTTCCACCCTTTACTTCGAGGAGAATGGCGGCATTTCTGTTTGTGTTGTCTCCTTTTCAGCTTTGTTTGGGTACTTGCTGACTTTGAGAGGATGAAGGGTATCGGTTCTCCTAGGTGTTATATGTTCAACCTCTCCCTATAGGGATCATCAACAATGCCTCAGTGTAAAATGGTGCCCTCTAAGAATTGATTCCAATTTCGTGGATCGATCTAGGATCTTAGGATGTATGACAAGTTCTTGTTAATTTATTTACAAGATTTAGAGGGCTTAAAAGAAGAGACTTTGTAACTCAGGATGAGACTGAACCCTCAACTCTTCTCAAAGCACCACACAAAGATGAGCCGAGGAATAATTGAGCAGGGGTTTGCAGCCACTCTGTGTTTGTTACGAGGCAAGAGACATCTATTCTCTCTGTTTTCATCTAAAGAAGCAAAGTTTGGATAATGAGTTGCTGTGATACCGTGATAAAGAAAATGGGAAAAGCGTTATAATCAACACTTAAAAAGATATTTTAAGGTAAAATAATAATTGCCAGCTTGTAACTGAACTGAATATCAGCATTGTTATATTTGAATTTAGAGCCATATAATGTGCATCATGTTTGATCACTAACAATAAAAATCTGAGCATCTACAAATAGAAAACCTGTCTTGTTCCCGTGCAGTGGCAATGAATTATAATACTGCATTCAGCAAAGTATCTAGGATATTTGGTTCTGTGTGTTTTTGATTCAGTCGTCTGCAGAGTTACCACTAATTTTACTAACCACCTTAAGAGATTTTTGAATTTCCCTCACTCTCCCTTTCAACTGTGTTACACTTTTTAGAGTTGGACACATGGTACCTTTATTCTCATTAATACGACAATTTGGTGAACATAAAAGTAACTCCTAATGCTGCTCCTCTTGGCTTGATCCTGGTAGAGGTCCTAATCAGCAAACTGAAAACACCTGTGTGTTTGTGCAGGGCCTTTAATGTGTCAGTGAGGTCCCATCAGCAGCTGTTAGGAGTAAAAAGCAATTGAATGCAGCTAAATAAAAGATCCAGAAATAACCTGTTTTGTTAGTCGAGTGGCTCAAGCAGAGAGAATTGAATTTAAAACTGGGCCCGTGGTTGCAGCGATCATGTTGTATATAGTGACCATAATAGCGAAAAGGTTTTAAGCCCATAAACTTGTTTTTTTTTTTTTTTTTTTACAAGCAATAAAATCCAAAATCTAAAGATTAGCTTTTAAAACTGTAACTACGAATGCATCAAAATCCTTGTAAAACTAGTAACTGATGGGTTTCACACTACATTAAACACTGGATTTTCTTCTTGGAAGTGTTAAGAAGATATTCTCGTTACCGCATTTCTAGTTTGTTTGGGTTGTTGGACAACAATACAACATATCATTGCATTAATGGTCTCAGTTCTCCTGGTGGTTGTTGGGAGGTTTCCAGCCCATGAAAAAAGTTGTTGGACCAGAACCTCATAAAACAAAACACCCGCAACAAACCTCAGAACACAGCCTGTATAAGAGACTTGCTTTTCTCAGGTGTCCCCCTCATTGTTCATAATATTGGCTCATGAATCGTACTAAATAAAACTGTAAAATGATATGCTGAGATAGATTTAGGTTTCAGCTGTTTACATTACAGCCAGCCCTCTCTGAGAGAGCACACTCAGTCATGTGTGCAGGTTGGAAGTGGGGCGAGCTCTGAAAAAGGTGAATGGGGAATTGGAGTGGGGGTAATGTAGAAAAGTACTGTATATATGTGATAAGAAAGAAACTATAGGCTTGTCATGTAGTTGATTTGTATTTGTACTGGCATATTTGGATTAACGCTTCCCTCGGCTGGCTTTCTTGAGGACATCTAAATGATACAACAGTGAGAACTTTACAAATTATTAACAAACAACCGTGTGACAAGAAGTGATATATTGAAATCACCTGGTAAGCTCAGTTACATGTGGTCATTTCTTCAGCGTATATTTTGCACATAAATCTTTGAACTCAAGTAGGAAATGTTAAAACATATTAACATGGACAAATCATATATACCCCTTTTTTATAGTACTCACTGGTACGATATCTTTGACCAGAAAAAAGAACAGTGAGACCTGCAGACTAGAGCTTTAAACCAAACACTAGTCAAGACTCAGTCTTTTCTTTGTATATTTTAAGTTGCCTCAAGAAATTAGTCTAATATCTTGAACAACTCATGTGTTCAAACACAACAGCTCTCTGTCCTCATATTTTCATCGCTAGCAGGTTCCCCTCTTCTGTATAAACCCACTAAATTAAAGCATATCAGGACAGCAAAAGCATGTGTACTCTGCTGTGTAAATGATAAAGGAGGCACTTGTCCATTTATATCGTCTCCAGCAGCTTCAGTTGAAAATAGCATTTGAAATATTGCATTTGTTCTCTCCCTTTTGAGATGGTTTCTTGTCTCTCCATCTTTTCTCCTTTGAAACATCTGCCCGACAAGTCACCCTGAACAACAGCTGGAGTGTATTTATTTTGTAGAAGTTTTTCTTCTGGGGTGAAAGAATTGTCCAACAGAAAAAAGAAAAAAAATTCTCCAGTCATATCTTTTTCCTCCTCATTTCACATGTTAAACCTCTCGTTTTGTATTGTCTAGCTAATGGACCTTAATAAACAGACTTGTATATGTGCACTTACCACTAGTATATTACATGAAACGACATTAGCATTAAATTTAACGAAGAATGTTAGATAATTTGGTGAATGCATTGGACCATACAGTAACTCTAACCTTACATTGGCCCATAAAACATTGTAAATGCTAAATTGTCTCAAGATTCACCAGAAAAAAAAGTGTGTTTCTAATTTGTTTTCTTTTTAAACATGTTTGTTATTTCTTATAATTGGGCATTATACTGCATGAGTGGATTTTGTGTTATAGTCTTAATGTAAGCTATGTAGCAAATACCATGTTGTGTCATTGTAAGATACTGTATTTATACATGCCGTCGGAATATACAAAAATTTTATCGATAATCCTCGTGCTCCCTAGACAATCTTGTACAGTCTATCATCATTTAGGATAAAAAATCATGTTCTCTCCCATTGTATTCATGTTACTGGTGCCATTAAAGTTCAATCTCTGTGATGTTGTCTTTGTTAAATAAATATTCAGGCCTATCAAGCATCTGGCACTTTCTTGTTTTGTTCTGTTTTTTCTCATTGTCCCGATCTGTCTGTCACATTTAATTCTCTGTCACATAAACTCAGACAGCAGGTTCAGTGCCATCAGCACAATACCTCCCAGCACCATGGGACTGTCTTTAAGTGAATGTCCTTCTCTAAATAGTTGTAGCCCTTCAATTGTGTAGGCCTGCAGCGGTTACCGTCTGTCACAGTGTGTCTGTCTGGAGAGATGACAGATGGACAAGCGTTAACGTGCAGATGGAGGGTGTGAGCGCCATCTCTCTCTCTTCCTCTGACTCATTATAGGAGAGGAAGATGGTGAAAAAACACTAGTATTGAAGAAGGGTGGAGGATGGCAACAGGGGTGGACATGGAGACAGAAAGATGACACACAAACAAAGTAGTCATTTCCATGATCTTTTCCATACTCGCATTTTGCTTTGCATTGGCTGTGACTGTTATTACCTTATCTAGCTGATATGGCTAATATGTTGGCAAATAGTTGTCTGAATATACAATTAAGCGAACACAGGGACGTGGTTTTGGGTGATGTTCTGGCCGCACAAGTCCAATATCCAAGCTTTAGTTCTATTGGTCCCACTAACCACTGGGAAGCTGTCTCACTCTTTGGTTGCTGAATGCTTCTTTTGAGCTCTGACTTTGCTGTTTGGTGCTGAGCGGGAAGTGTACAGTGTATTCATCTAGCTTTTTCTCTGAAAGCAGTTGCCTGTTGCAGCTGGAAACAGGGTTAATGAGGAGGCGCTGAGACTGAACCAAAACTTTTTACATTTCAGGCAGTAAAACCAAAACAATGAGCTAAAAAAGCTCAATCAGACTCCCGCAGGCAGATGGCAATTCTCTGGGGTTTGTCATATTGTGACTTCCTTTACATTACTCTTTTGCATGCACATCACATATACTGTAGCTGAGGGGCCCCATGCCCTGGGCCTGTGCTCAATGAATCTGTATGGTCCATCAGTGCCTGGGCATGTTTTACCTGAAAAAGGCTTATCAGACTTTATGTACAAGGATCAATAAAGGTAAAGCTGCTAAGGTCAGTAATCTGCAAGAATCAGTGGGTTAACAGTGAGATTAATAAACTTAAGCGTTACTTTTCAGTACTAACAAAGTACAGTTAAAACAATAAATAAAAGGCAGTTTAATCAAAATAAGTCTGTCAGAAAGAGTTAGAAAAGTGGAAGCAAAGAAGTTTTGCCATCTCATAGCCTGTACTCGCCTCGCTGCCTTGTTTCTCAAAGTTCATTTTAAATTAGTTGACATCACATATTAAATGAATGAGGAGACTGACCAATATATAGTTTCCCCTCACGTGTTGGAAGTTTCAGCTAAAATAGAATCATTAATACATATACTGTTTATAACACTGGGTTGTAGGTCAGAAATTGAGCAAGGAGTTGAAGGGGTATTGGACGTGCAGCGGAAAGGAATAAGCTAGGAAGAAAAAAAAAACAACAATGAAAATAGACAGAAGGAAAAATACCTCACAGAATTTTGCGGTTTGAAATTCGGCAAAGTCAACAGTTAGTCACGACTGGCGGCCTAACCCAGTTACTCGTCCTGGAACCTGTAGTTTCGTGCATCTGGAAAGCTTCACTGGTGATATAAATAAACAGCAAACAAGTGATCTGATTTAAGCTGTGAAAATACATTACACTCTACATTTTTTTTTAAGTGAGAATTTGAGGAGGAAAGAACTGACCCGATAAGAGATACTATACAGGGCCAAAGACTGTGTGGCTTTCCCAGCTGTCTCCATCCTTAACATTCAACTCATTCTTTCTTATCTCAGAGATTAGCCTTTTCCTGCTTTTTCCCCTTGGCCATGTGTGTGTTCCGGGTTATCTCCTGTGAATCTGATTGACGAGGAGTTGGGGGCACAGGAGGGAGAAAAGATGAAGAAAAGCGAGGAGGAGGAGGATGACACAGAACTGAGCTGCTTTTGACAGATGTCATTGAGCTCACTGCTGCTTGGCACTGATGAGAGGAGATGAGAAAATGGAGAGGAGATCAGTGGAAGAGTGTGGGCGTCGAATTGGGGGGTGAGAGGAAGGGGAGGGAAGGGAGGAGAAAACACTGCGAGGCCTGATACCGTCTGTCTCCTCTTTTCCACTTTGATTTGTCATTTAAATGCTAATGTGACACAAGTTCCATCATATTTCCCTTTGTTTTATACATTCAGTTTAATAACTTTCAATTAGCAGTGAAAAGCGAAATATTTATTGTTGTATATAATTCAAGCCTCATGTATTTTAATTTTTATTTAACCAGGTGATCTCACTGAGATTATGAGCTTTTCAGGAGAGGTCAAGGCAAAGAGGTAAGTATACAGTAAGTGACACAATAAACACATGAAGGGCTGAGGATCCTGTTACACAAGAGAGCAGAGATTATCCTGTTAAAACACACACCTAAAATGAATTAGAAATAAAAACACAAACCATCCATAGCATAACCAATATTGTGAGTCAAAAGTATGAGGTGTGTTTTCTTTAAAATCTAACTGAACAAGGTATGTTGAAGCTATTGGATGGTTAAAAATCTTTGAGTTGATTTAATGAAATATACTGAGCTTCTAATGTGTTAATAATGGAAACCCTCTTACTGTAGCTCATTACATCCTCAGTGTAAAAAGGCCCACACAGGATCTGCTCCTTATGTGGTTCTCCAGACAGCCATGCAGAGGAAAGATTCCTCTTATTTAATTGTGAAAGTCATGTAGTTGTGTTTGGAAGGGAACTGACAAGAACTTATACTGCATAGTGCAGAGTACAAATCTACCTCTCACCTCCCACTGTCAGCTGGGACATGATGTAGTAATCTGCACATCCCTCACACAGAAAAAATATTGATTGTTGTTTTATAGAGAGATGCCTTAACGTGAGGGGAATGTTTTAAAAAATTTCTGCAAAGAATTTTACATTTCTGAAAAGAAAAATGGGAACAGGAAGGAAAAAAAAAACTGGGGAAAAAAAGTGTTTGGCAGTGTTGAAACTTTTTTGTGAATGAAACCTTTCAGATCTTGTTCTTCTGGTCTTTTGTAGACCTCTCAGCACTGGTATGTAAAACTGTGTGAGAAGCTGAACAGAAGAGTGAGAATTTACTAAAGACATTCCTGGGCTGTTGAGATGTAGGATGAACCCTTCGTTGCAGTGAGGTCACTGTTTGTTTTTTCATTTGACATAAACCTTCAGAAAACACTCCTAGTTTCCAGCGGTGGAAGAAATACAGCCATGTAAAAATACTCCATTACAGGTAAAAGTCCTGCATGAAAAATCATATTTGGTAAAAGCACATCATTAGATGATTAATACTGAAACATCGGCGTATAAGCAGGTTGCTACTGTTGTAGTTGGTGCAGGTGGAGCAAGTTTGAACTACTTTGTACAGTTTTATAAACAGGGTCGGCAGATAAAATCTGAGGGGTCATGAGATGATTAGTGGGAAAGAAAAGCAGAAAAAACTACACTTTAATACACAAATCTGTTTTCAGTTTAGAGGGAAAAAATCACTATTTGCTGAAGCTGTTAACAAGTCATAGACATGTGACATGTGACCCTGAGTACACACTGCTTTTTTTGTAAGACGTCATGGACACCAAAAAGGTTGGAAACCACTGGTTTACTCTTAAACAATGTATAAAATCTGCATCTTAAACGTAACTAGCTAATGCTGTCTAATCCACTAAATGTAGTGGAGTAGAAAGTCCAATATTTCCCTCTGAAATGTCGTGGAGTGGAAGTATAAGGTAACAGAAAATGGAAATACTTGAGCAAAGTACCTCAAGATTGTAGTACTGAGTTACTTTCCACCAGTGCTAGTTTGATGTAGCAATATGTAAGTTTTTGCAGTTGTTTAGCAGTTGTTTGAAGCTGCAACTTTAGCAGTGGAATACCTCAGACAGAGCTGAATTTTAAATACCAAGAGCATTTTATACTGACACGATCCGTACAGGGTGGATGGATTTTATACTGACAGACACTGAAGATACTCTGAATGCTGCAGGACCTGCACGCTGCTCCCACCAGCGATCATACCTACATTTACCAGAACTTCTTTTTGAGTAATTATGCTGTCACAAATATCTGTGAAAATATCATCCATTGCCAGAGCAAATGTTTAGTCCCTTAGACCTTGAGGTCTTTCAGGACCTTTTGCTGGCTCGCGGAGGGGTCTGGTGGTGTGCGGTCGGCTGGTTAAAAGGGTGTGAACCCGTGGAGGAGATTCCTGGGAGCTTGAGTCAACAGCAGCTGTGGCTGGTGATGAGGAGAAGCTGTCCAAAGGATCTTTTTACTGGCAACTGCCTTTTCACTGTGAAAGGTACGCTCAGGTGAATGGAGTCAGTGACCATGAAGGGCTCACACAGACACACACACGCATACACCTGGGAAAAAACATACACACATCTACTCATCAAAATCCAAAAGATACCTCTGCATAGGTACACACACACTCACCTGGAAAATAGATTGACACCGTTTAGTGAAGTGCATATACAGCATGTGCACACAGATGCACACACACAAAAGCACAGATGCATCACACACACACACACACACACGCACACACAGATGGGAACAACACAGACACCTGGCTGGCATTGAAGCGCTGTTCTGTTTGCATACCTCTCCCTCTCTCCACTCATCCTCCACACAGCCACAAAGCCGCCATTAAACCTAGGAAAACAAAAACACAAAAAAGAGGCTAAAAGGGGGCAGCAGGCAGCTTCCATCCTTCTTCCACCATCCCTCCCTCCCTCACTCCCTTCCTCCCTTTCTCTCTCTCTCTCTCTGTACCAAATGTTTACCTTCCCCCCTCGTGAAAAAGAGAGGGATGTGGACAGACAGGGTGAGAAAAGAAAGAAATCTGGCAGAGGGGAAGGGAGCCAAGGCCTTTAAAGTCTGCCACAGAGCCGTGACAAAAGCCTCCTAATCTTGGTGTTGTCTTTCGGACCCTTTTTCTCCCCGCGCATCCTGCCAAGTGTGTGTCTGTGTGTGTAAGAAAGAAAAAGAGAGGAAGAAAGTCAGAGTCAGTGTGTGTTACACAAGCGAGAGCGTGTGTGTTTTTGTTTGAGAAAGTAGTAAAATGGCAAAGGCATGTTGTGGTGTGTGTTTGTGTGAAAAGAGATTGTGTTTGATGAAGAAGAAGTGTGTGTGCACATGTGTGTGTATGACAGGAAAGGAATCTTTCCACAGCCGTGCTGACATCACTCAAGTATGCATGGGACAGTTGGAGGAGGCCAGGCCCCTTCAAAGGCAACAGCCTGCCTGCCTTCACATGTGGGATGCCTGTATATGTGTGTATGTGTGTGTGTGTTTGTATTGAAGAGTATACGAGTGGTTCAGGTCACCCATCCTCACCTGTTCCTCTTTGACTCATAAACTGCCCCTATTAAACCCTCTTCCGCTAAAATACAACGAACCTGCCTGTCTTTGTGCGCGTCCAACAATTCCTCGATCTCATCCTTTTTACCCACTTCAAAAGCAGCAGATGTGAATAGACATGTGTGTGTGCATGTGTGTGTGTGTGTGTGTGTGTGTGTGTGTGTGTGTGACCTCCTGAGTGTCCCTTCCTCATCCTGTAGATCCCTATCAGAGGCAGCTGTGGTCCAAAGACCATCACACCATCACACAGTAGAGGAATGCATACTAGAGCCATGATGATATATTGACTGAGACAGACTGTAGTGCCATCTACAGGGCGATCAATTTAATGTCAAATCCATTTTTTCTATAAATCATATTAGTAAATGGTAAAGAGACTGCACTTACACAGCACCTTTTCTACCTGCATTTCCATTCACTCATGCTGCCTCGCTGCCATGCAAGGTGCTGGCCTGCCAGGTGGGAGCAACTTTGATTTCAGTGTCTTGCTCAAGGACAATTTGATCAGAGTGCCAAGCCTGTGGTTAGTGGACCTGTGGATTTTATGCATTTTAAATTACAAGTGGCTCCTTAAAAGATGACTTTGTGTCAATTGGTCATATATGAAGGCAGAGAAATGCTTGTTTTAGAGCAGTTAAACCAATCCTCCTGACCAGCTGCTTTAGCTTGTGAATCCTTATAGTGAAGCGATCCCATGCAGCAGACATTTTTGTTTTCTTCTTTTCTTTGAGCCTGAGGGTTGCACTGCTCTAAACCATTAAAATTAATTGATCTTATCTTAGTGGTTTAAACTGCACAAAAGTGGATACGAAGAGAACATATGTATAAAATACTCCCATTATAATGAAGGTTTGGTTTTAGGCCTGTATAGGGCTTATAGAAATAATTAAAAAACATTCAGAAATTAATTCTCCCTGGTGGCTCTTTTGGATAAATTTTAAACAAGAACATCTTCATTAGTCTTCCTCTGTTTTTTCCAGTGCAAACGTCAAACAATAAAGGCGATGACGATCATAGATTACACACTGCAGACCTACACAGGAACGCTCTCTGCACACCTCACAAAGACAAATAACTTGGGTGTGAAATCATTTAGTTCATGTCGTGTCTTGCCTAGAGGGGATTACACTTACAGCACCAAAGGTACAAGACTGAAATACTGAGTGACAAAGTGTGAAATCTGGATCAGATTTAGTGAGAAGCTTCCCTCTTCTCTCTCACACACACACAGAGAGATGGAGATGGAGATGGAAAGGGAGACACAGAGAAAGAGAGGGGGAGAGGGAGAGAGAGAGGGAAGCTTCTCACTAAATCTGATCCAGATTTCACACTTTGTCACTCAGTATTTCAGTCTTGTACCTTTGGTGCTGTAAGTGTAATCCCCTCTAGGCAAGACACGACATGAACTAAATGATTTCACACCCAAGTTATTTGTCTTTGTGAGGTGTGCAGAGAGCGTTCCTGTGTAGGTCTGCAGTGTGTAATCTATGATCGTCATCGCCTTTATTGTTTGACGTTTGCACTGGAAAAAACAGAGGAAGACTAATGAAGATGTTCTTGTTTAAAATTTATCCAAAAGAGCCACCAGGGAGAATTAATTTCTGAATGTTTTTTAATTATTTCTATAAGCCCTATACAGGCCTAAAACCAAACCTTCATTATAATGGGAGTATTTTATACATATGTTCTCTTCGTATCCACTTTTGTGCAGTTTAAACCACTAAGATAAGATCAATTAATTTTAATGGTTTAGAGCAGTGCAACCCTCAGGCTCAAAGAAAAGAAGAAAACAAAAATGTCTGCTGCATGGGATCGCTTCACTATAAGGATTCACAAGCTAAAGCAGCTGGTCAGGAGGATTGGTTTAACTGCTCTAAAACAAGCATTTCTCTGCCTTCATATATGACCAATTGACACAAAGTCATCTTTTAAGGAGCCACTTGTAATTTAAAATGCATAAAATCCACAGGTCCACTAACCACAGGCTTGGCACTCTGATCAAATTGTCCTTGAGCAAGACACTGAAATCAAAGTTGCTCCCACCTGGCAGGCCAGCACCTTGCATGGCAGCGAGGCAGCATGAGTGAATGGAAATGCAGGTAGAAAAGGTGCTGTGTAAGTGCAGTCTCTTTACCATTTACTAATATGATTTATAGAAAAAATGGATTTGACATTAAATTGATCGCCCTGTAGATGGCACTACAGTCTGTCTCAGTCAATATATCATCATGGCTCTAGTATGCATTCCTCTACTGTGTGATGGTGTGATGGTCTTTGGACCACAGCTGCCTCTGATAGGG